>JACEIK010005413.1:21737-36145 GCA_018107945.1 Datura stramonium | reverse complement strand
GTTATAAAAAATAATATTTGATCATTTAAATATATATATTTTTTAAAAACATAAAATATAATGAGGTTATTTTTATAAAATAGCAAATTTAGATTAAAAATTAAAAAAAGCTACAGCGAAAGTGAAAACAAAGTTTTGGATGCTTCTCTCGTATTTAAATTTTTTATAATCAAAAGTTAAATTTTAGATTTAAAAAAAATAAAAAAAAAAAAGAAAAGAAAAGAAAGAAAGAATAACTCTCATGGCCGAAAGGTCCTTAGAAAAGTAACCCAAACTACTTAGTACGTGCTTCAACTTTAATTAATCTTACAAAAGTCATCTAAACTTTAACTAAGAAGATTTGGTTCATAGAAAATACCATTATACCAAGATGCTAAGTTGGTGCAAATTAATCTAACAAGCGCATATACGAGTTAATTTCATTCAATTTTTATTTTATTCTTGTAACAAAAAAATTATCTGACTAGTATCATAAAAGTCATTAAACAATTTTTATAACAAAACAGTTATTTAATATTATTTAAGTATTATTCTTTTCATTTCAATTTATGTGATAACATTTAGATTTCGGGAGTCAAATAAGTTGTTTTTTCATATACTTTTAAATATTTTTGGTTATTTATTATTGTGACTTATAGTACATTTTACATAGTTTTCAAATATGTCAATTTTATTTCAAAAAATTTAGAGATTTTATGTTCAAACACACAATCAAAATTGAGAAACTTAAATCTCAAAAAGTGAAAAGCGTCACATAAATTGAACAGAAAAATACATAGAGTCATCAAAAGAAAAATTAAAACTAAGAAGTATTATGTATAATATTTGGGTAAAATTAAATGACTATTTTTGTTATAATAATTTTATGATACTTTAAACTTTCTGGTCTATTCATATTTAAGCAAAGAAATATATATTATGGATTACAAAAATCACAAATGTGTCGTGGTGTAGTTGGTTATCACGTCTATCTAATTTATTGAAGGTCTCTTCGGTTTGAGTCCGGGCGACGCCATTCAATTATTTTTTATTCTCGCAGAACGTGATTCACAACGTTTAACGTTTTTATCTACTAAATTAAGAGTTCTTTAAAATTTTATCCCAATCAAATGTGGGATGCATCTTTTTCTTTGCTTTGACCGCGACTTTATTTGGTCTTCCTCTTTCCTTCGGCCCATGTTTCAAAGCTAGCAAAAAGTTCGAGCCTTCGGGATCTCTCTTGAACGGCGGTCGGTCAGTCCTTTTCTTCTGTTGATGCGGAGACTGATGCTCTAACTATTAATAAAATTTCTTAACAGGAACAAGAATTGTGTACCTGTTAACAGTAGCGGAAACTTCAAAAAATCTTTATTGAAGAAAGCTCCAAGCCATACTTTGTTTCACTAGGAAGCAAAGTCAAATCTATCCACAAACTAAATGCCCTAATTACGCTTGAATCTCTTTTTGTGTTGTGGGAATATTTTCTGAAGAAGAACCTCTCCCGTTCTGCTCTCTTTTCAACTCTTTATACAGAGCACGATTAGAAAAAATATAACTCCCCCACTCCCCAGTTTCTTTCAGAAGAAGTTGAGAGAGGTTATAACTCCCCCCCTTTTTTTTTACCATATGCAGTAACTTATCTTCTCCTAACTGGGCCGGGTCAGCCCACATGGAGCGACCCACACCCCGTAATCCAACAGCTCCCACTTCGCTCATGATGGACTAGACCCAAAATCATATCATATTAATAACACATGTAATTCATATAAGCAAATAGTTCGTGCGACATGCGAGCATCAAGAGCTATAAATTTTTAAACCTATTAAGGTTGTACCACAGCTCCAAGTAGAAATCAAATCACTTACAAAAGGGATTCACTACTAACAGGAGGATCTTATTACTCGCAATACCCCAGACATCCTTCACTACTCCAGTATCTCACTTATCTGATCCCTCTTCCTCTAAAGGAGTGAACTCGAGTTCATGTTTAACTTTATATCCATAATTACACTTGACACCCTTATGGTAAGTGATATAGCCGGCATGTGTATACAAGTTAAATTATTAAATTTTAATTGTCTTTCCTTTCTACTCGAATCCATCAGTTTCAGATCAACTGCTTTCCTAGACACACACTACATTGCCGAGTCACTCACGACTATTAATGACATGCTAAAGTAACAACACCGATTGAAACTTCAATAAACAGTCAAAGGTCGAAGGGTATTCCAATGAAAAGTTAATACAACTTTTCGGGTTCTCACACAATGAAGAAGCAGGGATTTAATCTTCCATTAGCCCATTGATCGCTTAACACACGTGGTATGAAACACGTGCTACGGTGTTCTCACCTTATATTGGTGTGTGTCTCTCATTCATTTTATTTATTCAACATCATAAAAATCTTGATCTAGACACCTCTAGATGTCTAATTCGAGTTTCTCTATTCAATAATCTTCAAATTCTTCTTCTTAGAGAGACTCACATCTGGCTTATAAAACAAGTCATACATAGTGGTGGAACTCATCTCTTCACGTTCTTAGACGTAAGAGGCGATTGCTCGTGTGAGAGAGCCAATCTCGCAACTTATTTGACACACTTTATTATTAAAATACATCATCATATGCATATGAGATACGAACATAAATTATAAGAGTCAAATATTGATGAGAAAATTATAACAAATAATTCATTTTACAATACAAAATATTATCATATCCTACGCAAACCTAGAGCCATAACATGTTTCTCAAACAAGTCTTTAGATATTTTCTTTATAAAAGAATCAGCTATCATTTCTCGCTTAGGAATGTATTGTAAATTTATTTTTCCATTTGCTATTATGTCTCTTATAAAGTTATACTTGATGTCAATGTGTTTGGTCTTGCTGTGATACTTAGGATCCTTCGTGTATGCTATAGCCGCTTGACTGTCACAATATAAATTCACGGGACCCTGAGAATTCTTCGCAATATTTAAATGCTCAAAGAATCTCTTTAACCAAATAGCTTCTTGTATTGCATATACACAAGCCACAAATTCAGCTTCCATAGTTAAAAGGGCTTGTGCAAGTTTGTTTCTTAATTTTCCACGAAATAGCACCACCACTAAGTAAGAAAGCATAGAAGGAGGTCGATTTTCTATCATACCGGTCTCTAGCACAATCAACATCTACATAACTTCTTATGAGTAAATCAGATCCACTATAGTATAGTGAATAATCTGTAGTTCCTTTCAAGTATCTGAAAATCCTCTTAACTGCTTTCCAATGATCTCTTCCGAAATTAGATTGACACTTGTTAACCAGACCAACGACATAACAAATGTCCGAGCGAGTGCACATCATAGCGTACATCAAACTCCCGAAAGCACTAGAATATGGAACTCGAGACATGTATTCCTTTGCTTTTACGGTCTTTGAACACATTTCAAGGCTTAAAGTTTCACTTGCTATTGGAGTATCCATGGGTTTACAACTATTAATAAGAAAGTGCTCCAAAATTTTATTTATGTATGTTTCTTGAGATAGACTCAAAAACTTCTTGGAACGATCTCTTTGGATCTTAACACCCAATATATAATCTGCTTCACCCATGTCTTTCATGTCAAATGACTTTGAAAGTCATGACTTGTCAGTTTTCAGATACTCCACGTTATTTTCGGCTAATAAAATATCATCCACGTAAAGAGAAAGAATTGCAAACATTCTATTAGACTTTTTCACATAGATGCAATGGTCTTCATCGATCATGATAAAATCACCTCCTTGGGAAATCTCAGGTACCACTGCCTTGAAGACTGCTTCAGTCCATAAATTGATCTTTTTAATTTACAGACTTTCTTTTCTTGGCCTTTAACAACATAATCTATAGGTTATTCCATGTAAATTTTCTTGTTTAATTCTCCATTGAGAAAAAGTGGTCTTCACATCCATTTGGTGTAATTCTAGATTCAAATGTGCAACAATAGCCAAAAGTAATCGAATAGAGGTAAACTTCACAATTGGTGAAAAAGTTTCCTCAAAATCTATTCCAGCTTCTTCAGTAAAATCTTTTGCGATCAATCGCGCCTTGTGTCTTTCTATTGATCCATCCGATTTGCGTTTAACTTTGAGAATCCATTTGTTCCCAATAGCTCTACGCCTAGGTGGAAGATCAACTAGATCCCAAACTTTGTTGATATTCACGGACTCTAATTTTTCTTTCATCCACTCATCTTTTCTAGGACTCGTTAAAGCCCCAGTCACAGAATTAGGCTCATCCAATTCTGTGGGAGATACCAAGGAAACATAATCCTCAATCTCATAAGATCGTTTAGGTACACCTTTTTTGGTACTCTTACGTAATTGAAGTTCAAATTCCTCCATAGGTTTTTAGGATTCAAAACTCCCACGTGGATTAGGAATTAATTCTTGATTGATTGAATTATCAAGCAAGTTTGAAGACACTATCTGATAATCTGAATTCAACATTTCATAAAGAGACTCACTTTCCTTTATTTCACCCTTTTTGGGAAAATTATTTTCTAGAAATTTGATATCTCGTGACTCAATTTCAGTAGTACTTCTATCCTCCAATTTACCAATGAACACATACCCTTTGGAGTGTTCTGAATATCTTATAAAGATACATTTCTTTCCTTTTGGACTCAATTTACTGAACTCACCAAAACGATCTTTTACATATGCAGCACAACCCCAAGGTCGTAGATCATTAAGGTTTTGTTAATGACTAGTCCAGAGTTCATAAGGAGTGGAAGATACTGATTTAGAAGGCACTTTATTCAATATGTAGACTGCAGCCAATAATGCATCTCCCCAAAAGAATATAGGTAAATTTGCCTGTGCCATCATGGATCTTGTCATGTCCAATAGTGTCCTATTCCTTTTTTCAACTACACCATTCTGTTGAGGTGTATAAGGAATTGTTAACTGGCTGGCAATGCCTTTTTCAGTACACAATTCTTCAAACTGTTTTGACAAATAGTCACAGCCTTTGTCAATCGTTAAAGTCTTGATACTTTTATTTAATTGATTCTCAAGTTCATTCATATATCTTTTAAAGCACTCAAATGCTTCAGAATTATGAGAAATCAAATAGACATAACCAAAGCGCGTGAAATCGTCAATAAATATAATAAATTATGTAGCACCAGACCTTGCCCTCATATTCATTGGACCATAGATATCAGAATGGATTAACTCCAGTGGGAACTAAGCTCTTTTAGCCTTTCCAAATGATTTACGTGTAATCTTTCCAGCAAGACAGTTTTCACATGTTGGCATATCAATTTTGGAGAAAGAATGTAAATATCCTTCCTTTGCTAACCTATTCATTCGGTCTTGCCCTATATGACCCAATCTTGCATGTCATGTAATAACATCTATATCATAGTTACTAGAATAACATATCATTACACATCGGCCAACATAATAGTCATAAGTTGAAGGATTTCAATCTAAAATGATAAAATGATCATAACGATGTCCAAAATCATAAAAAAATTGTCTAGAGTAATTCTAACACCTTTGTGACTAAAAATTAAATTAAAACCAACATCTAAAAAAACATACACAGATACTAAATTTTATCGAATCTCTGGAGCATATAGAACATCTTGCAACATCAAAGATTGGCCACAACGCAAGACCACTTTGCAAGTGACTATTCCTTTGACTTTAATTCTTGCATTATTTCCTACATATATCCATCTTGATCCAGGTGAGACTCGATGAAACTGCACAAACGCTTCTCGATCATGACTCACATGATCGGTGGCTCCTGAGTCTATAATCCATGTAGGATAAGATTTAGTTAGTAAAGCAGTGCTAGAAACATATGTAGCACTCAAAGATGCATTTAGAAATGCTACCTTTTTTGGCTTAGTACAATCATGAGCAAAATGCCCTGGAACATGGCAGTTGTAGCGCTTCATCTTACTCTTGTCTTTCTTCTTGAAAAATCATTTTTCCTTCTTGGAATTTGGCTTGTTCTTTTTCTTAGAGGGTCCTTCTCTGGTCTCCTTATCCTTCACGTTCTTTTTCCATTTTTTTTACACTTGAAGTCTAACGACTTCGTACCACTTGATTCTGCCACAAAGGCATTAGAAGCAGCTCTAGCAACACCAAGTCGCTCGTCTTCAAGTTCAACATGACGGGTAACATCAAAAAAAGTTTTGATGCTATCATTGTGGGTTAAATTAACCTTCAAGTATTTTCAATTATTGGAAAAAGATTGGATCACTGCCTGAACCTGTTGCTCAGACCAACACTTTTGAGTTGAGAAATCATTTTTGACATCACCCTAAGGTGTTGTTTTATGTTCTGATCATGACGCTTCTTGTAAGTATCAAACTTGATAGTCATCTGCCTAAGGCGGGTCACAGATGTACTACTATATGTTCCTCGTAGGTGTGCCCACATGGCATGAGCAGTAGGAAATTCCTCGCATTCATGAATGAGGTCATTAACAACAAAACTTACAATAATTCCACGTCGGTGGAATCTGTCTTTTTCCGAGATTTGTAAGCTTTAAGATCTCTTTTGTGTTGTGTAGTGTTACCCTCTTCTGGTTGACTTAAAACATGATTTATACCTTCAAGAGAGTTTTTCTCTTCTAGTACATACCATATTTTACGAATCCAAATGTCGTAATTGTAACCATTCAGTTTCTCACTTTTGTTCAAGTCAACAATTTTACTTTTTGATGCCATGTATGTTAATAAGAGACAATTTATGAAAACTATTCTCATCAATATTTACTTTGATCAATATATGCATGAGAGATTCATATATTCACTCAAGCAAATCAATTTTCACAATGACTTCATATTTAGCATAGAATCAAAATGGTCACTTAGTTTTCAATCATCATCCACAATCTAAATATTTTAACTAAAATTGAAAAATATTTCTTAGTGAGTATTTTAGTAATGACTCCCAATTCAGCCTCAATACATTTGAAGGAAATAAATGAAAATTTGTAAAGAGAGACAAATAACTTAGAACAAATATTTGAAATAAATAAAAAACTTCAAGTTACAAGACAGTTAAAGATAAAAATCCTCCCATATGACTTCAAGACAACGTATATATAAACTACTGATTTCCAGAAAAGATATTACAATAGCAGTTTTTTTTACAAAACTGTCAAAAAATTCAGCCAACTTTAAAAAATCATATCTCACTCGTTTTAAATTCGTTTTAAACGTGTAATATAGCAAAAAAAAGCCCTAAACAAGTAAATCATGATAAAATAAATTTTACACAAAAAATATAAGCTACTGCTTTTCAGAAATTACTTTATAGTAGCAGTTTTTTCACATAACTGTCAAAAAATTTCAGCCAACTTTACAAAAATCATATCTCCTTGTTTTTAATCCATTTTGAACGTGTAATATATCAATGGAAAGCTCTAAATAATTAGATGATGATAAAATAAATTTTATGCCAAAATTATAAGCTACTGCTTTTCATAAATTACTTTACTGTAGTAATTTTTTAATAAAACTGTCAAAAGTTTCAGCCAACTTAAAAAAAATCATATCTCAATCGTTTTCAATCCGTTTTAAAGGTGTAATATATCAACGGAAAACCCTAAACAAGTAGATCATGATAAAATAAATTTCATGCCAAAATATAAGGCTACCGAATTCAGCCAGAACTCGCATTTAGAAAATTTTGAATACAACTGGCGATCCCTGAGAATCTGGAGTACTGTTCGCAGATGATCTCGGTGTTCTACTTCTGAGGGGGAATGCACCAGAATGTCATCAATGAATACTATCACAAACAAATCCAGATACGACCTGAAGATGCTGTTCATCAGATCCATGAACACTGCAGGAGCATTCGTTAATCCAAAGGACATGACTAGAAATTCAAAATGGCCATACCTGGTCCTGAAAGTCGTCTTAGGGATATCTCTCTCCCGAACCCAAACCTGGTGGTACCCATACCTTAAGTCGATTTTAGAAAAATACTTCGCCCCCTGTAGCGATCAAACAAGTCATCTATCCTGGGAAGTGGATATTTGTTCTTGATAGTGACTTTATTAGTTGTCGGTAATCTATACACATGCGGAGGGAGCCATATTTATTTCTCTCAAAAAGAACTAGCACACCCAATGATGAAGTACTCGATCTGATAAAGCCCTTATCTAACAGATCTTTTAGCTCTTCCTTCAATTTTCTGAGCTCAGCAGGATCCATTCGGTACGGAGGGATGGATATAGGCTGAGTACTTGGTAATATGTCGATTGCAAAATTGATTATCTGTTCTTGAGGAATATCAGGAAGTTCATCTAGGAATACATCTGGAAATTCATTGGAATGGACTGAAGAGTCGGAGATTTTTCTTGTACATCCTGAACCCTGACAATATGATAAATGCATCCCTTCACTATTAACTTCCTCTCCTAAAGATAGGATATAAACCTACCTTTTGGTGTGACTGCATTGCCTTTTCACTCCCATATTACCTCCCCTGGAAGGTGGAATCAGATAGTCTTGGTCCAACATTCTACATTGGCGTAACATGGTGCTAGACAATCTATACCCATAATTGCATCAAAGTCAATCATGTTTAGTTCCACTAAATCTGTCGAAGTTTGGCGACCAACAACCTCTACTGTAAAGCCCCGGTAGATCCTTTTTACTATAATAGAATCACCAATGGGTGTCGACACTGAAAAGGGTCGCTGAAGCAATTCTGGTGTGATACAGAATTTTTGGGCCACCAATGGTGTAAAATAATATAAAATGGAACCTGCGTCTATTAAAATATTCACGGAATGAGAGCAAATGTCCAACATACCTGTCACAACATCCGACGATGACTCTGACTCCTGTCGCCCCGGTAAAGCATAAGTGCGATCCGGACTGGTACCTAAACTCGATGCCCTTGACCTCCCTTGGCCTCTGCCGGCTGGAGCTGAGGGCCTACGCCCTGCTGGAGATGCTGGGGCATGTGACCCTACTGAAGATCTGTCCTGCCGGTCCCAATCACTCTGAACCCTCGCTGGACATCCCCTTATCAAGTCACCGTGTTGTCCACATAACATGCAGTAGAACCATACCTACATGCCCCAAGATGACGTCGACTACAAATAGG
Source organism: Datura stramonium (assembly GCA_018107945.1). Lineage (NCBI taxonomy): Eukaryota > Viridiplantae > Streptophyta > Magnoliopsida > Solanales > Solanaceae > Datura > Datura stramonium. The sequence goes on along the minus strand of JACEIK010005413.1, from coordinate 27,057 downwards.
GCAAGGTGGCACAGTGAGTCTACTCTTCTCTGACCCTCTTTGCTGTTGTGAACCCAATGGCCGTGAGCTCTCGTCGAGTCCTAACTGCCCCCGATGGGCTGGCCTACCACCCTGCTGCTACTGTGAAGGTGGAGGTTTGGGTGGCCTACCTGATAGTCGTGGCCTAGGTCCGCCCTGAAACTCTACCTGAGTGTCACTAGGTCTAGCCCTGCAGCGCTGCTCCTAACTTTCCCTTTCTACTTCCCTCTGTCGCTGCCTGATCTCCTCAATACTCTAAGAAAATGCCTGAATACGGGCAATATCCATATCCTCCCGAAGAGTGGCCGTAACACAAGTCTCCACATACTCTAGAAGAATCCCCATAATGAACCGGTGCACCCTGGCTGGCATAGTGTCTACGAAAGCTGGTGCATATCGGGCCAAGGAGTCAAATATCATAGTGTACTCCCGAACACTCATCGAACCCTACTTTAGATGCAAAAACTGATCTACCCAGGCCTGTCGGATTTCTCGCAGTAAATAGTGGTCCAAGAAGGCCTCTGAAAAGCTGGACCAAGTCAGAGGGGGAACATCTCTACCTCGGGACCTCTCCCAACTCTCGTACCACATAACTGTTATGTCCCGCAATCGAAATACCGCTAACTCAACCGACTCCACGGCATGACATGCATTACTGTGAAGATCCACTGCAACTGGTCCAGGAAGTCCTGAGGGTCCTCATCTCAATCCGTCCAAGTGAAATGCGGGGGACTCAGAGCGAGGAACTCTCGGACCCTCGAACTACCAGGTCCTCCCGAAGATTCAGCAACCCCGGGTGCCACTGGCTGACGCTGCGCAGCCATCATCTAAGCTAGCATAAAGACAACACTCCTAACCTCCTGGTCTGATGGTATCGGTATAGGAGCTGCTGGTGGTGGTGCCGACACATCTGCTGCTCTGGACGGCTCCTGGAGTGGGGAGAGTGTTGGGGAGACCGAGATGAAGTCTCCCTGTCGTCCTCAGATCGGGCTGACTCTAATTGAGGCAACGTGCTAGTTCCTTCTTCTTCTACGACGTCTAACTTCCTGCCAGTCGTGGTCTGTTGCGTGTCCGATATTTCTCTGTAGACAAGAAGATTATAGTAAGCTTAGGGGCTCAACCCTATACAACACAACTCTATAGCACAACTGGAAAAGAAAGAAGAGTAACCACCCTAACATGCCTCGCAACCTCCTATTTATAGTATGTGGTGCACAACACATCCATAGGCAAGAATCTACTTGGCACGACTTGCAGACTCCCTGGGATAAGACCTGCTCTGATACCAAGTTTTTCACGCCCCACCTTGGGAGGCATGACTGGCACCTAGTGCCATACTGGAATCTAATTGACCTGGCTAGTCTTATGAACGTCTAGTGCATACTTTCAACCTAATTCAAAAAAAACAACGAGCTATATCTCAGTTGTAAATATAGCCTCCGACCGACAAGGCCATATAGCCACCTGTAAATGAAAATAGCTATCCAACAACAAGCAATAGAAGGGAGTCCTATACGGGCCGATAAGATCATCATGCTTTCTAGTTTTAATTGAAATGAAAATCAGGCAACTATAACTATACTATAGCCGACAAAGCCACTATCTAAAAGCTAAACAAGGCCCCACACGACCATCACACAAAATAAAATATATATAGGCCCCACACGGCTAACAACAAACTAACCGCAGGGGAACTGTAAATCTGCAAGCCTCTAAGAGTAGAATGTTGGTCGAGACAAGGCCACGACCTACCCATACTGTACAATCAAAAGAACAAACCTTCTAACTAATCAGCTCTGGAGGAGGGGAGCTAACTGTACTGCCGACTTGGGCTGAAAGCTAAGAAGGCCCTGATCCGTTTCTATCCGCACCTATAGGCAAGTAATGCAGTGCCTCAATATGGGCGTCAGTACAATATGTACCGAATATGTAAGGCAATAACTGGAAATAACTAAATAAAACTTAAGATGAAACTGAAAGTAGCTGAGTGAAAGATATAGAGGTATAACCTGAATACCTTAACTTCCTGCTGTCTAATATAATAGTAAATAGTACAAACAAGAACCTTACCTGTCCCCCATAAGACGGAAGGTACAACTAGCACAGAATAAATCGCTCGGGCTCCCCATAAGCCCTGGCGAGCACACTTCAATCTATATACCCCTAACAAGGTCAAAACGAGTCAACTAATAACTATAGCCAACTTTCCAGTCCCCTGGGTCTGCAACTGAGCTCGCTCGGCCCTTGTACTGTAGCTGTGTTCGAGTTCGGTGGACTCCTACTGTCTGTACCCTGAGTACTAGGCTCGATGGGGGTGTAGTGCTGATACGACATATAAATAGTCCAACCATGGAATGGACTGTATAAGGTCCTTAGACCTCATCTTCGTCCCTCGCAGATGGCATACCGCTCCTTGGAGCAACGTCATCTAGCCCCTGGAGGGCAACGACACAACTAGTAACCCTGGGTTGGTCATGGAAAGCTATACAACACAAAGTCAATCCCAAACTAAACATAAGTACTGATCTCAGCTAACAACAACATCTATTCACAACAACCAGGCTTCTAGCTTTCTTACCGGGATTCAAACTGTATTATAATGCTATAGAAACTAACTTGCCGAAGGAATTTGCCTTAACATACCTCGATTGTCATTTCCTGAATAATCGACGAGTTTCAACTTGTATTCAACAACCCTTTCCAACTATAACCGTAATACTGGGAGAGAAAGACTAATTTTAATACCAAATTCGGCTTAAAATGATAACTTTTAATACTAATAAAAACTGTAATTCAACTACGTATAACACGGTTGAAAACCTATAATTTTCTGAGGGTTCAGAAGGGAGAAATGCTTACTTGATGCCTGTGACCGTATAAAAATCAATTTGGAGAAATTCTGACAACTGTTTCTTGATGGGGTTACAATTTCCCAGGCGAATTTCAAGAAAATAACTCCGTAGTAATGCTCCTTGTAGGCTTATAACTCAATGCCCGAAGTTAATTTGAATTTGAACCATGTTTGATAGCGTAATCGGACGAAAAACTATCAATTCCCTCGACTTTTATTCTCTCTGGCCGAATGAGCAATTGGGAAATAATTTAAACTTGAACTAAGGGCTATGTATATATTACAACGGTGGCAGGGGGCGCCCAACGCAGCCCATCGCGCCAAACCACCCCCCGCATTGCGCCCCTCAATGCGCCAAAGGGCTGGCGCGCTGTGCTGCCCAGGGCGCCGAGGTGCTAGCGTGTCGCGCTGGCCCTTGCGGCCTGGCCTTGCTCGACCTGACTTCCGAGGTTTTTCTCACACGTGTAAATATTCCTTTCCTTATTGCAATCCATACGTACACCTACTAATCGATAGCATTCTACGGGGTGTAACACTTGGCACAAGTATTTGGGTCATGCTAGTCTTGCATTACTTAATAAACTAGTTTTGAAAAATCTTATCATTCATCTTCCAGAATTAAAATTCAAGGATGATAAGATATGTTATGTCTGTGCCAAAGCAAAGCAAATCAAATCATTATTCAAGACTAGAAAGGTAATCAATACCTCCAAACCCCTTGAATTACTACACATGGATCTTTGTGGACCTATGAGGGTAGTAAGTCGTGGAGGTAAGAGGTTTGTTCTAGTTATTATTGATGATTTCTCTCTCTTTACATGGAATATGTTTTTATCCTCTAAAGATGAAGCATTTGATATGTATAAGGTGTTTGCAAAAAGGATTCAATGAACTCTTGCGAATGAAGTGGTAAGTATCTGATCTGATCATGGAATTGAATTTGAAAATGCTAAGTTTACTGCTTTTTATTATAAATATGAAATTGATCATAATTTTTTAGCTCCCAGAACATCCTAACAAAGTGGGGTCATGGAAAAGAAAAATAGGGCACTAGAAGATATGACACTTACAATGCTTATTTCTAGTGGACTTCCTAAAAGTTTATGGGCATAAGCAGTAAATGTGATGTCACAACCCGAGTCTGCTCCCTGGAAGCAGCATGGTACTTAAGATCACAAGTGAACCCATGATATGGCATAAGTCTAACGTTCTAGTTTACTATAAAATAATATAATGCGGAAGTTGTTTAAATCCATAATCAACTATTGAAATAAATAAAGAATCCTCTGAATAAAATATTGAAATTTAAACAGATGTCCGAACTCAACTATAACTAATATACTATGTTTGAAGAGCCTTCTAAAGAGCTAACAAGTTGTTGGGACAAACCCATAGCTAACTCTAATATTTGAAACTGAAACTAGAAATAATAGACTGAAATGGAAACTCCAACCCTCCGCAGATGAGGACTTACCACTGTAGCTGCTGGGCAATCGCCGAGGGAAAACTAGCTGCGATGTTGGTGCTGGGTACCTGAACCTATATCATAAAATGGTATAGCACATGGAAATATGCGTTCAGTACTTTGAATGTACTGAGTATGTGAGATATAAGTTAAACATAAGAATACTGAAAATCGGTAAACCGTACTAGCAAAACATGCAATGACCATATCTGGAATCGTAAGTGCTGAAAGAATCTGAAAGTCTGATAATACTATAAGTACTAATAATTGTCTGAAGGTCATAAGCATATCCTGAAATCTGGAAGACTAAACTAAACTGGAGATTCTAACTGTATTGGACTGAGTTGTACTATTGGGGAGACTATAATCGACATGTAACCATGTGAGCTAAACATGGAGTCCGATGTATACACACTATCAGAGAAAGCCCACTGCACCTTGTCAGGGTATAGTGGCTGAATTATGTGATCACTATCTGGGGCCCATTCATGCTACTAACCTATGGTGGAAATGTAGTTCTAGAAATTTGGGTGATCTGAACCCCGGCCCACTCGGTTCGAAGTGCTAGTCCCAACTGGAAATCCTAAATGTGTGTAACTGTGCGGATAGCTCGAAACTGGTTTCCTAAAATTAAGTCAGAACTACTTATTTTGGAAGTGTTCTGAGAGTTTAGGGACCTGAAAGAAATTGTGTTGTAAAACTTGTTAGAGCTGCTTTATCAAAAAACTTCATAACAGTCTAAAGAACGAATAACAAGCTGATAAACTTATACTACTAAATTTACTAAGTTTCTCAAAAGACTGATAAAAGTCAAACTGATCAGCTGACATTCCTGGGGAAGGCTAAGTATATTCATAATCTAAAAAAAATACTAACTTCAAGTTTAATGATCAGGGGCATATTTATATGCCAAATCGATACTCAAATGTGTAGCTTTTGACTTGTTTGTCCAATAATGTGTGTACATTCTCATGTAAATTGTACGG
>JACEIK010005413.1:0-13675 GCA_018107945.1 Datura stramonium | reverse complement strand
GTTTCACCCCGTAGTCCTGTCCTTGTGGGTTCGACATTCCGGTTCTTAAAAAGAGCCACTATATTACTTGCACGACCCGTACACTTGCGGGCTCATCATTTAACATATATGTTGAGGATCATGTTTAAACAATATTCCATAGAAAATATAGCATTTTAGATCAGCTTTCAAATCATGAAAGGATCAACACAAGAATCATATTAAAGCTAGAGATAGAAATCATACTATGAAATTTAACACAAAATCATAAAGATTGTATGCTAGGGTAAAGAACTAACAAAACAGTCGGAATTGAAGAGCATTCATAATTTATCTGAAAAGCCCTAGTTCATAACTCTTATAGGGACAATATAGAAAAGGATTTCTGAGGATAACTTTGGGACACTAGGATGAAAGAATTCCCTTGTTGAATTCCCACATACCTAGAATAGTAAACCTAGGGGAAGAAGCTTGGAATTTCTGAGAAGAGTTGAAAGCCCCAGCTCTTGCTTGTGAGAGAAGCTTTGGAGTTACGAATATGAGTCTGAGAATCTGAGTGGGGAATGAGGGAGGAGGATCAATTACCCCTATAAATACCTTAAAAATATTCCCAAAATGACGTTGTTTAGGGACTAAAAGAGAGGAAATATACGAAATCCCCCCTAGCAAAATATTAGAAGTCTGAAATTTTTGAATCACTGCGCGTCTGATGGGATAGGTGATGGCCTATCGCAAGCCTGAAGGTCTATCATGTCCACCGTCGGGCTTAAACAAAATTTCCCAAAACTTTTCCCCCAAGTGACGGTCAGGGGTGACGGGTTGTCACTTGACTGAAGGTCCGTCGTCCACTCCCTCACCTTAAAAGAGAGGGCTTGGAAAGCTTGGCCTAGGTGATGGTTGCCATGACGGGCTGTCACTCATTTGATGGTCCGTCGGAACCTCCATCGCCTAAGAGCTGAAGGGACCAGACCTCAATGGACCCAGTGACGGTCCGTCATCAGGTTGACGGCCGTCAGATCCACCGCCAGAGGTGTGACTTGCTTTCACTTCCCCCCCACCCTAGCACCAGGTCTGCAACTTTTATTCTTTTGCTGTAATATTTCAATTCGGGGGTTTGAGGTATTATAATATCTCCCCCCTGGAAACATTCATCCTCGAATGGAGCCTAACTAGGCTGAACAAGGTAGGGAAAGAGATGCAATTCATAGAATTGAGAACTATAGAATAAAAACTGATAGAGTGACTGACTCCGAACTGACATACATGACTGAGCTAAATTCATAAATTGTAACCACATTCTATGACATGAAAGGAACTAATAAACATGATCTTAAAAAGAAATTGGATAGAGTGATAAGGAGGAAACTTGTACATGAAGCTGAAATTGAGCCGAAAGGAAAAAGATGAAGGTATTTAGCCATCATATCTGCTTCGGCTTCCCACGTAGCTCCCTCCACTAGCTGGTTTCTCCACAAGAATTTCACTGGAGCTACTTCTTTATTCCTCAACTTATGAACCTAACTGTCTAGGATCTGAACTGGAACTTCTTCATAAGAGAGGCTGTCCTTTACCCCAATATTCTCTAGAGGAACTACTGAGGTTGGGTCACTGATGCATTTCTTCAACAAGGACACATGGAAGACTGGGTGCACCGATGCTAACTCTGCAGGCAATTCCAGATCATAAGCCACATTGCCAAGCGTCTCAAGATCCTGTAAGGGCCAACATATCTGGGATTGAGCTTTTCTTTCTTCCTGAATCTCATCACCTCTTTCATAGGTGAGATTTTTAGATATACCCAATCATCCACAACAAACTTAAACTCCCTTCTCCTTACATCTGCATACGATTTCTATCGACTTTGAGTTGTTTTTAGTCGCCCCCTGATAAGTTGAGCCTTCTGTATGACTCATGTACTAAATCAAGTCCTATCAAGGAAGCTTCAGCAACCTCAAACCACCCTATAGGATATCTACACCTCCTATCATATAATGCCTCGAACGGGGCCATCTAAATACTGGAATGGTATCTATCATTGTATGTAACTCTATAAGAGGTAGGTGATCATCCCAACTGCCTTGAAATCGATCACACAAGCCCTCAGCATATCCTCCAAAGTCTGAATAGTCCGCTCAGCCTGGACATTTGTCTGTGGGTGAAAAGCTATGCTGAGCTTGACTTGAATACCAAGTCCTTTCTGAAATGACTTCCAGAAGTGCGAGGTGAACTAAGTACCCCTATCTGAAATGATGGACAAGGGAACCCTGTGTAGTCTGACTAACTCCCTGATGTACAGTCTAGCATAATCCTCAGCTGAATTTGTGCTCTTAACTGGTAGAAAATGTGCTGACTTAGTCATCCAGTCTATAACCACCCAAATTTAATCATTCTGTTGGTGTGTACGAGGTAAGCCTGTGATGAAGTCCATGTTTACTTCTTTCCACTTCCAAATAGGAATGCTAATATCCTGATTCATATCCAAGTGTCTGATGTTCTACTTGGACCTGTTGGAAATTCGGACACTTAGACACAAGTTCAACAATGTCCTTCTTCATGCTATTCTACCAGTAGACTTCTCGTAGATCACGGTATATCTCGGTGGTACCTAGGTGGATGGAGTACCTAGTGCTGTTAGCTTCCGTTAATCCGCTTCCTCAAGTTATCTACATCTGGAACACACAACTTGCCCTAGTAACGGAGCACACCATCTCCTCCTTTGGAGAATGCTTCCACCTCTTTTCTTAAGACCGCTTCTTTCAAATTAAGTAAAATTGGGTCTTCATCCTGTTTTGACTTAACCTCCACCACCTTGGAGAATTCTGACCCATCCGGACTACAACTCCACCTTCTGCTGATTAAACCAACTGGACCCCTAATCGAGCCAGTCTGTGAATATCCTTTACTAGTTTCTTTTCATCCTCCTCTACATGAGTAACACTCCCCAAATACTTCCCACTGAGGGCATCAACCACTACATTGGCCTTGCCCAGGTGATACAACACACTCATGTTATAATCCTTTAATAATTCTAGCCATATTCTCTGACGCAGATTTAGGTCCTTTTGACTGAACACATACTGTAGGCTCTTGTGGTCAGTTAATCATCCACATGAACACCATAAAGGTAGTGCCTCCAAATCTTCAATGCAAATACTACCTCTTCTAGCTCGAGATTATCACGACCCGAACATAGGCCCCGATCGAGACACGGTACAAAGATCCCTGAGAGGCTCCAAGTAGACTCATGGCATGAACATGACATCTAAGCTAAACATAATAAATGAAAAAATCTGATATATAACATAGCAGAAGTCTGATAATATCATAATAGCTGAATACATAACATAAGTGTGAAACTCAATACATGCTATATCTGATAAGCCTCTACTACTGACGAGTTGATGGGACAAGATCCTAACTAACTCACTATAGTATGAAATTGAAAATACTAAATACAACTGATAAAGGGCCCTCGGGAGATGAGGACTCACCAACTGAGATTGGGAGATGCTAATACTGAGAGTCTGGCTAATGGCAGGATTGAGCCTGAGTATTCGAGCTTGTATCATGAAATGATACAACATAGAGTATGCAGTCAGTACGTGGAATGTATTGAGTATGTAAGGTAAGTAAAACCTCTAAGTAAGTAAAATCAGTGATCATGCATAACATAAAACGTTCATTATAAGAGCCTGAGAGTAAAGGCTTGCATGCTATTATCTGAAGACATGATTCATACATAACTGAATATCATAACTGAATCGATTGACCTAAAGCTAAAACTAATTATTCATAAGTAAAACTGAACATTGGGTCAAACTTGTTGAAAACATAGTGTCATGATTGATGGATATGCATAACTGAAATCATGAGGAATAATGGGAGGCTCATCTTATAACTGACATTACCATGATAGAGCTTACATGGTCCCGACTATTAAACTTAAGTGGGCAGAGCCGTCCAATGCCTTGCCAGGGCTGAGGACGCTACCATGATATCGATATCAAGCTGAGGACCCCTTGGGGGCGGGGAAGCTCACAAGGGAGGTCCCGAATAATCTGAACATATCTACATTGGCACGTAGTTTTGAGGCATAGGGTTGACTAACTCTTAGCCTACTCGATGCTAGACACTACTCCCAAAAACATGCATATGCTCTCCATTGATTTTCAATGAAGCTGACCATCATCTAGTGACGAAGCTGAATCATAGCATACATGCATAGTCTAAAATCATAACATGAGGAGCCTTAGGCTCAAACCATACCACAAGCTGAAAATAGTGGGAGTCTAAAATCCATGTAGTAAGCTAATAATATGAAATTTAGATAAATCATGAAACATACTTGATCATATGGGCTTGCCCAATACTTAAAACATGCTTGAAATATACTTGATCATTCGAAAACATGAACATGGTCATGAGTAATTTGAAATCATACTTTCATCATATACATCTTATCATGCTTGAATACATATATCATAATCTCATCTTTCATGAACTTCCATGGATGGGCATCATAATTTGTAAAACTTAAAAACATAATTTATAGTTGAAAACATTGTAAAATATGCCCATCAATCATAATTCAATATTTGAAACATGCATAGATCATACCCATGATTGATACTTAGAGAATTCACATGTTGGGTTAAAACCCCATAGATTCATCAACTAGAATTTTCATGAAATTGAGGAGGGATTGGGAAAGGGTGTGGATGAATACACCCATTCATAACCCTACATACCTGAAGAAATCTGATTTCACAAACCCTCTTGAAAACCCAAAGGAATTTGGGGAAGAATTTGATGAATCTAAGCTTGATCACCCTTAGGAGCTTCTAGACTTACATGCATTGAAGAGAATGGGTTTAGAATGACTTAACCCCTCTTAAACACACCTATCAGAGCTTAAAACAATGTAGTTTAGGCCTTAAAAACTTAGAAATTATGGAAAAGAGCTTAATAAATTCACAGGAAAATACTCACTGCCAGTCCCAATGAGGGACTGGATGACTCGTGGCCTGAGGGAACGAGTCACGGCCTGCCTGTCGTTGCCATCACTGGTATACCTCCACTCCACTGGTCACCACGAGGGACACCAGGACTTCTGGTGTACCCTATGACTCATGGTGATCAATTGTTAGGATCACTGCTCGAAACCTTCAACCTTTAAGCCTATCACTGACCATGACACACTTGACGAACCGTAGTGATGACCACGACTCGTGGTCTCACCCGTAGGTAAACCACAAATCCAAAATTCCAACTAAGTCCACCCTCCTCCCCACGATTCAAACGACTCGTGGTGCACCTCACGGGTCACTGGACAACTCATCCTGTAACTTGTTGTAGAAAATTCTGTTTTCTCCGTTTCAACCCTTGGGTCTGATCTTAGGGCTTTCGGGGTATTACAGAGATCATGAGTCGGATAGTTCTTCTCATGAACCTTGAGTTTTATAGAGGCATAAGCTATTATCTTACCATGCTGCATTAGAACGCAACCAAGGCCAACTCTGGAGGAATCACAATAGATCACAAACCCGTCTGAACCTTCTGATAGAGTTAGAATTGGGACTGTATCCTGAAAGCTCTTCTCACATACATCAGATCACTGAAACTTCACCTTCTTTTGAGTTCATCTAGTCAAAGGAAAGGCAACGGAGGAGAACTCTTCCACAAATCATCATTAATAACCGGCTAGGCCTAAGAAACTCCTAATAGCTGATGGAGAAGTGGGTTTTGGACAGTCCTTGACTACCGTAATCTTTTGAGGATCCACATGAATATCCTCACTGGAGACCACATGACCGAGAAATGCAACTGAATTCATCCAGAACTCACACTTGCTAAATTTAGCAAACAACTGGCGGTCCTTAAGAGTATACAAAACTATTTTCAGATGGTCTGCATGCTCTTCCTCTGTCTTAAAGTAAACTAGAATATTGTCTATAAAGACAATAACAAGTATGTATAGGTACGACTTGAATACCCTATTCATCAGGTGTATAAAAGCTACAAGAACATTAGTTAGTCCAAAAGACATAACTACAAATTCAAAGTGACCATATCGAGTTCTGAAGGCAGTCTTCGAAATGTCACATTCTCTGACCCTGAGCTGGTGCTATCCTGATTTGAGATCTACCTTGAAAAAACAACCAACTCCCTGAAATTGATCAAATAAGTCATCAATCTTGGGTAGAGGATACCTGTTTTTTACCGTGACCTTGTTCAACTGATGATAGTCAATGCACATTCTGAGTGTACCATCTTTATTTCACACGGATAGGACTGGGGCACCTCATGGAGAAAGACTGGGTCTGATGAAATCCTTATCTAGGAGGCCTTTCAGCTATTCCTTTAATTCTTTAAGCTCATCTGGAGCCATTCTGTAAGGAGGATTGAGATAGGTTGGGTATTTGGGAGAAGGTCTATGCCGAAGTCTATTTCCCTCTCAGGAGGGACTCTAGAAAGATCTTTGGGAAATACATCAGGGAACTCATTTACAACTGGAACTGACTGAAGTATCGGTGTCTCGAAACTAGAAGCTTTGACCCTAACCAAGTGATAGATATACCCCATAGCGATCATTTTCCTAGCCTTAAGGTATGAGATGAATAGACCCTTAGGCGCTGATGTACTACCCTTCTACTCTAAGACTGGTTCGTTAGGAAACTAAAACCTGACGACCCTGGTTCTACAGTCAACTGAAGCATAGAAAGAATGCAGCCAGTCCATGCCAAGAATAAGGTCAAAATTGACCATATGTAGCTTTACTAGATCAACTGAGGTGACTTTATGCAACATTGTAACTGGACAATCTCTATACATCCCTCTAGCTATAACTGACTCACCAATCAGAGTAGAGACTAAAAATGACTCTAAAAGGATTTCTAGACTAATATTAAACTTGACAACAATGTAAGGAGTCACTAAAGAAAGTATGGATCCTGGATCTAGTAAAGCATATACATCGATCTGAAAGAGATGTAACATACCTGTCACTACATCAGGTGAGTTTTCCTGGTCCCGAGAGAGGATAAAGCATATAAATGATTTTGTCGCTGACCACCACCTGTACTGAGGTAGTATCCTGCTGAGCTGGATGACCTGATGGAGCTGCTGATATGGTGGACTGGGCCTTCCCCCGGCCTGCTGACGCGCAATCCCTCCATTTGTGACCTAGATAGCCACACCTAAAACAACTATCCTTGCCCAAAAGATACTTCCCCGGATGGTTCTTGCCACACTTAGGACATGTTGGAAAAGTGCAGTTGCTGGAGACATGGCTCTAGGACTGGGAGCCTGATGTCCCACCTCTCCTATCCTTACGGGGCCTGGAAGATGGGACACTGGCTGCAAAAGGTGCTGGAGGTCTCTGTTGCTGCTGCTGGCAGTGATTACCACCATCTGACCTCTTCTTGGAATACTTAGACTGCCCTATCCTCACCCATTTACTTTCCCTTTCTATGTTCTTCAGTTTCTCCACCTCTATCTATTGTGCATGGATGATGAGACTTGAGATGTCTATGTCTTTCATGAGCATCGCAGTTCTGCACTCCTTGATCACCAAGTCTAAAACTCTTTTACGAACTTGCGCAAGCGAGCCCTCGGCTCAACAACCATTTTCGGAGCATACCTTGATAGTTGAGTGAACTTTAATGCATACTCCTATACTGTCATGTCGTTCTGCCTTAAGTTCATAAACTCAGCAGCCTTAGATTCCCTTAACTCTTGAGGAAAGAGCCTGTCCAAGAATGCAGTCACAAACTTGTCCTATTTCATCGGATTGCACCAACCTGTCTTCCCTCCTTCCACTTCTTATGCCAATTCTGAGCCATCCCTTTAAACTGATAGGCAACCAAATTCGCACTTTCAACTAGGGTAACACCTATGATTTAGGTGATCTTCTAAATCTCATCAATGAATTCCTGCGGGTCTTTGTCTACTTTGGACCTATTAAATGCTGGGGGATTCATCCGAGTAAAATCCTGAACTCTGGCAGCAGCTGCAGACCCATTAGTATCCATTGGCACAACTACTTGCTGGTTAACCTAGTTGGTCATTGCCAGGACAACATCTGAATAGCAGCCCGAAACTTTGCATGTGACACTTGATCATCCCAAGGGGCTGCTAGTGTTGGTGGGGCTGGATAATTAGCATTACCAGTCCTCCTTCCGTTTCCTCTATTGGGAGGCATCATTAACTGAAAAGAGTAACGCATGAGTTAGAAGGACATTTCAGAGATCAAACTCGACGCACGATAAGAATCATGAAGAAATGGAATTTTAATAAAAATGCCTTATATCCTCCCTCTAATAAGTGTGGAAGGCTTCACACCCATGAAAAAGACTCTACTTGACGTGTCTTTCAGACATCCTAGGACACTCTAAACCTGAGGCTCTGATACCAAGTTTGTCACGATCCGAGTCTGCACCCTGGACGCAACATGGTACTTAGGATCACAAGTGACCCTAAGAGAACCTATGGCATGGTTTAAGTCTAACATATTGGATTATTGTAAAATAATATAATGCGGAAGCTGTTCAAATCCATAATCTACTATTAAAATAAATAAAGAATTCTCTGAATAAAATACTAAAATTTAAACAAATGTGTTATGAAAATGACTTCTAGATTAGACCTAAGAGGGGGGGATGTAAATTGGATCTAATGACTTTTTTGCCTAATTAAAGCTTAACTTGAAATTCCTTTAACGACAGGAACAAACTTGAACCTTGTTCCTTTGTTTAGTAACCTAATTCAAGCAAAAATAATAAAGTGCAGAAAATAAATGAGAGACAAGGATTTTCACATGGAAAACCACCCAGGTTCGAATGGGTGTAAAAACCATGACCTACTCCCTAGTAGGATTTCAATTTAACTCTACTAAAACACCGAGCCAAATTCGGATTGTAACCCCCACAATCCAAAGACCTACTCCTAAGCCCTTACAAAGTTTCTAACCTGTATAAACTTTCCTTAGTTTAACAAGAAGAACTTTAACACAGTAATAAGTGAATAAAAACAAAATTCAAACAGACTCTTTTCAAGTTCACTGCTTCACTACAAGTTGACTCAAATACCTAGATTGCAACAGACACATAATAGAACTAGAGAACTGTCTCTAGCACAGGTCAACTCTCTTCAACTTGGATGCCAATGTATTGCACAGAAGCTATGAGTTTGCTGAAGAGTATTTTTCAGTGAATGAATCTTCAGGTCGTGCCGACCTTCCTTTTTATAGGCAACCGATGAGACTCCTTTGTTGATTGCATACTCCTAATTGATCTCTCCTTCTAGATTTCCAGCAAATCCTCAGCTGAACTAGCTACTGCTTGTTGTTTCCTAGTTGGACTCTATTCCTGTAGTTTGCCCAATATACACACAAACTCCCAAATAGATTAGAACTCACAATTAACAGTTATCTCCCAATTAGATAGGCCCCTTCATCCATAATTAATTTACTACAACTTATATACCCAAAAATATGTCAAGCATATTTTCTTAAGTCATCATTAAAATACTTAAAGCTAATTCCAACATATTTTCCCTTTTTAATGATGACAAATAACAATATTCTTGAATCATGAGATAAGTTACTGTAAGCTCCAACAGTTAATCAATAATCAATCACAACCAACAATCAAGCATAAAATTCCCCCTTTTGGCATCAGTGAAAAGGAACAATAAAAAGAAACTAAAAGAGACGAACATAGCAAACATACTAGTGATATTAAACATCAACCATTTATAGCAAAAACAATCCAGGTACCAGGAAAAAAGAAACATCAACCTAATGGCTAAACAACAAAACAAAAACTAACACAAGTTCATGACAACGAAAACACACTGGGTCAAGGTGCTGGGGCAGAGGGACTAGACTCAGACGCAGCTGAGGGAGAAGGCAGGGGAGACAGACTCTTAAGGAGGTTAATCACATCATTATGATGGGAAGAAGCAATTTCCTCATTTCTAGCCAATTGAGCCCTAAGATCAACAATCTCCGACCGCATATTGGCATTTTACTCAGTCAAGAGCTTATTGTCTAAGAGAACCTGAGATGTAGCAACATTAGGATTACTAAATGAGCCCCCCACACCAACATCCTGGTGGGACTCTCTAGTCTCAAACTAATCCAACATATCATAGTTGGAGAGGTACTCCAGAGTAGTAAACTTCACACCCAGCTTAGCAAACACTTTTGTCAATAAGAAACCTTACAGAAAGGAATGATTTTGCCTAACATATGTAGCTACCCGTATTAAATGAGAGATCATAAGACTCGGTAAATCAATAGGCATTCCCTATCTAGGAGTTCCATGAGGGTCATATCAAGGTAAGAGGAAGAATCCCGACGCTCTTGATGAGGAACCAAACTATGTATCACAAATGAGAACAACAACTTGTGGTAATGAAACATAACATTTTTGAGAACCTTAGCAACGGTAATTTTGGATGGATTACCAAAAAACTTATGAACAATTTCCATGGGCATAAGAGGAGGAGGAAGATCAGGCCATTTGTTCTTCTGACAAGAGGCAAACCCAGCACTAGGAATACCCTGTAAGGAACCCAAACAACAAAAATAAAAAACCACAAGAACAGATCCCACTCGACTGGTTATATACCCTCTGGAAGAGAAGTGTTTAAAGAACTCTACAACCTCTGACTTAGCACACACAACTTCCTTATCGGAGAATAACCCAGACTATTTTTGAACATCAATTTTGTTCCACAACTCAGTCATGCCCACAATGGAAGAAGGAAACACCATTTTCCCTTTAAAAATCTTTCTTCTTTGAAATCTTTAACTCTAGGATGTGGAAAACTGTCAAACTAAGGACACATAGGGGTTGTGATAGAAGATCCTATACGGGCAAGAGTGCAAGAAGCTGGCCCCCAATCATAAGGAAATTTGAAATCGGATTTGGTCGCTGGAGAGGAGTAAGAGATACGGTTGCGTGCCATTCTTCTTGAGTTCATCTTGATGAACCAAATCATCCAAACTATCATAATCAAATAAGGTTTCAACTTGGTCAAATGGGGTATTTTCGAAAGACCTATTACTAAGATTCAGAGAATTATTCTTATCGAAGGCTGTAGGGAAACCCCGAGGGGTGGGATTTGCTGTATAGAGACCGCGGATATTAGCAATGTGAGAGTTCAAGTCGATGTGCGGAGTTGATGCTGAGTTAGGGCTGTTAATCGATGGGCTATGAGGGGAAGAGGACATCAGAACTGTTATCATGGAAGAGTCTGGAGAGCCAGAAACAGGGTGCTCTACCGGTGCCGGAGCAGTCCTATCAAGGGAAGAAGTTGGGAGGTTAGAGGTAGCAGGGAGAGAAGTGGAAGGAAGTGAAGGGTTTGACATGGTGATGATGGTAGATAACTCTTATGGGAAGATAATGTGGGTTTAGGGATTGGTGATGTGAAATAAATAAAAGAAGGAGAGATGAACAAAGAGTTGTATCGATAAATGTGAAGAGCCCCGGAAAAATCAAAAAGTAAAAGAAAAGGCGGTGAGGGCTGACGTGTGATATGACTAGGTGGGTTGACACATGGGCTGACGTCATGAAAAAGTGAGGGTAATTATTTTGTTGCAGAGTCATACCTGATTGTGTCCCTTGCTGCTCTTGAGTGAGTCCCTGTTAGTATCTGCAAAAATATTAATGCAACATCAGAAATAATTTGGTATGCACCATAAATGACGAAAGTATCCCTCAAAACGGTCGTCATCCATCCATTGTTGGGAAAACCCTTTTTTATTTTTTCATGCCAAAAGAAAAAAAGTTATGAACATGATATTGAGTTAATCTTGATTAACCTAAGCTCCATCCTAATCTTTTCAAACTGCTCTTTGCCAAGAGCCTTAGTGAAAATGTCAGCAATTTGATTCTCGATTTTGCAGAATTGCATAGATATAAGACTTTTTTCAACATTATCCTTTAATAAGTGATGTCTAATATCTATGTGCTTTGTTCTTTTATGCTGACAGGGATTTTTTGCAATATTTATAACACTTGTGCTATAAAAAAAATAGGCATAGTGTCCATATCCAACCCATAATCCCTCAATTGCTATTTTATCCACAACAACTTAGCATAACATGATACAGAAACTACATATTCAACTTTAGCTGTGAACAGGGCTATGGAATTCTATTTCTTATAGCCCAAGAAATTAAGCATGAATCAAGTAAGTGAGCCATACCTGATGTGCTTTTTCTGTCTGCAAGAGAACCTGCATAGTCAACATCTGCATAACCTACTAGATCAGGATTACCTCCCTTTGGATACCACAAACATAGGTTATCTGTTCCCTTCAAGTATCTTAAGATACGCTTAACTGCAGTCATGTGGGATTCTCTCGGAGAAGATTGAAATCTTGCACACAATCCAATACTAAACAGAATATCTGGTCTGCTAGCAGTTAAATAAAGAAGGGATCTAATCATACCCC
Organism: Datura stramonium; assembly: GCA_018107945.1. NCBI lineage: Eukaryota > Viridiplantae > Streptophyta > Magnoliopsida > Solanales > Solanaceae > Datura > Datura stramonium. Next base: position 1,234 of record JACEIK010005413.1, on the reverse strand, counting down.
TATAGCTTTTGTCACTTAGTAGATTTTCATGTTCATCTTTATCTAGCTTAGTGGCAGTAGCAACAAGTGTATCAATTGGTTTAGAAGAATCCATGCCATGTTTATTAAGCAATTCCTTAATATATTTTTCTTGATGGATCATTGTTCCATTCGAAAATTATTTAATTTGTAAGCCTAAAAAGAAATAAGCTCACCCATCATACTCATTTTGAATTCACTACTCATCAACAAAGAAAACTCGTTACACAAGGTTTCATTTTTTGCACCAAATATAATATCATCTACATACACTTGTACAATCAACAACGAATCCTTTTCTTTTTAGAAACAAAGTGTTTTCAATTTTCCCCTTAGAAAAATCATTTTCCATAAAAAATTTTGAAGGCGCTCATACCAAGCTCTAGGAGCTTGTTTCAATCCATATAAGGCCTTATCCAATTTAAATACATAATTAGGAAATTCAGAATTTTCAAAGCTAGAAGGTTGACGAACATATACCTCTTCCTTCAGTTCCCCATTTAGGAACGCACTTTTAACATCCATTTGATAGAGGGCGAATTCCATGTGAGCCACAAAGACAATTAACATCCTTATTGCCTCCATCCTTGCAACTGGAGCAAAGGTTTCTTCATAATCGATGCCTTCCTCTTGGTTATAGCCCTGGACCACCAGAAGGGCTTTGTTCCTGGTGACTATTCCCTGTTCATTAAGTTAATTTAGGAACATCCACTTTTCTCCAATTACAGTACGCCCTATTGGTGGTTGTTCCAGGTGCCAAACCTTGCTTCTTTCAAACTGGTTGAGCTCCTCTTGCATAGCCATTATTCAATCTGGATCCTTCATGGCTTCACGATAATTCTTAGGCTCAATGTAAGATAAGAAGGCTGAATAAGCAAAAATTTTTTTCATAGAGGACCTGGTTTGAATATCCTTATTAAGATAAGTTATTATTAGATCAAGGGGATGAGAACTTTGGTGCTTCGTCGTGCAAGTAATATAGTGGCTCTTTTTAAGAACTGGAATGTCGAACCCACAAGGACTAGACCAATTCAGCTAACTATCAAGCTCAAGTGTGATATTAAATACCGCAATTGTTGATTATAAAAGTTTTCGAGAAGGTTTAATTAAGTCTAATTTTGGTCAACGAAATACTCTGAATTCACTCTAGGAGCAACATAGAGTTAAAACCGGATAATCATGCGATACTACAATTTGCAATGGTTTAAGTATGAAA
>JACEIK010005412.1:0-36912 GCA_018107945.1 Datura stramonium | reverse complement strand
TACGCCAGTTAATCAGAAAGTCGGCAGTTGAGGTATGTAAAGCCAGTTTCTTTCGGCAAGCTAGTAGTTCTAGTATAGCAAAATAGTACGAATTTCAGTATAGCATTTCAGAAGTCGTATATTATGTTCAGTATTAAATTTAGTAAGCATGTTAGAAATATAATGCAGTGTTCAGCATGAAATTCAGTAAAACAGTATAAGTCCCAGCAGAATATTCCAGAAATATTATTACAGATTCAGTATATTTTAGTATCATATTCAGTACATTTTAATATGAGATTCTGAACAGAATACCAGAACATAAATATTATTATCAGATCCAGTATATATATTACATTTGTCTATTGCTATCTATGGAGACATGATTGTTCTGTTTTGGGCACCCTAGAGCTTCCTTGACCGCCCCAGGGTTAATAGCTGTATCAACTCGCCCGCCAGAGGGTGAGGATACGTCGCTCTACAGAGTGGAATGTCATCTTCTAGCGGACGAAGATAGGATGCAGATTCCCCACAGCAGGCTGATCAGCACTATACCACACCCCTTGTCGAGCGCTTGCGCCCGGGGTGCAGATTTCAGATTTCAGATTACAGATTTCAGATTTCAAGAGTTCTCTGGAATCAGATACAACTATAGTCAGGGGCCCAGCGAGCCCAAGTTGCATACCCAGGGTGCCGGCTGGATGCTCATAGTTATTAGGTGGATGGTATGACCTGGGTAGGGGTATATAGACTGTGTGAGGGTTCGTACCTTACGGCTTATGGGGCCTGGTAAGGTTCTTGTATGCTATGTTGTGTTAGTTATTAATAGATAGAAAGTAGACCACCATGTTATCAGGTATGACCCTTACTCTATTCAGTAAAGTTATGCTCTTTTCAGTCAGTCTCAGCCCATCTCCCATTACTTCAGTATCAGTATTATTGTTTGCTTTCAGTTATTTTCAGTTATTGCTTGCATACTCAGTACTAATGGTACTGATGCCTGTTTTGGGGGGCTGCATTACTTGCCTGCAGGTACTCATAGATGAGGAGAAGATCCCTCGTAGATCCAGCCAGCGTACAGAGTCTTCAGCTCCTATCATCTGGAGCTTGACAGCTAAAGGTTTGCTTCCCTTTTTGTTTGTATAGTATGGGTAGGCCGGGGCCCTGTCCTGGCCATCTTATTATTCTTAGAGTCTTGCAAATTATATATTCTTTGTGGTTAGTTGTACCAGTCGTTTGAGGCCGTATGTATGTTTCAGTTTGCATGTGTTGGCTTTGTGGGGCCTTTTTCAGTTGTAAGTTGGTGTCCTTGTCGGTCACAAATTAGTTTAGTACTTGATTATACTTTTCAGTGATAACTAGTCAGCATGGTGGCCTTGTCGGCCCGCATAGGTTCCGTTATGCTCAGTTGTTCAGGTTGGATGCTATATTCCTATATGTGGCTATAGGCCTAGTCATCCGGAGGCTGTATTTACAGTCGTTATATAGCCCGTTGTTTTCATAAATCCATAATTAGAGCCAGCCAGGCACCAGAAGTGCTTAGGCTCAATAGTCCAGCAGTTCAGGTCCTAGTAGGGCATCAGGTGCCAGTCATGCCTCCCAAAGCGGGGCGTGACAGTAGAGTTTTCCAATCTTAGGGTTTGTAGGAGACAAGGAATTCATATTTTCCTGGGCGACTAGGGGAACCGATAGATGGATCCCCATCTTAATATTGATGATGAAATTCCTTTTCAAAGCATCTCCCTTTCTTCTTTTTGGATTTGGCCTTCTTCTCTACATATTTAATTTCATCCTCCGAATATTCTTGGCAGTCACATTCGATATCCCAAGGGCAGTGCCCAGTGAAGGGACATTTGAACCACCTTACATCACCTCCTTCATGATTGAATTGTTCGATCCAATCATGTTCACTTATGATAGCTGGAAGGCTCCAATAGAATAGATCCTCTTCTTCTTCAATCAAAGGTTCGGATGTAGGCTGGTACATCTGAAGAGAAAAGGTTGTACTGTTTGGTTTCTGGAGATAAGAGTGGTCAAAACTGATGGCTAGAATTTTATCCTGTTTTTTGAGCAAGATTGGTTCTGTGGATCAAAGAGGTTCAATAGGAGTTTCTCTCATCCGCTCATAGTTGGTAACCCATGAGTCAGGAAGAAGAATTTTGACAAGTTCTTCCTTTGGTATTTTTCTGGGTATTTTGGTGCATGTGGTGGTTCCGTTGGTGGCATCTATATGTAGCAGTAAAGCATCATCTCCACTCGTAAATGAAAGATCTATGGCATGGTTCTGAACTCGCCAAACTATTTGGTAGTGACGAGTTTCCTGGATAACATCTCTAGCTTGTGGAGCTCCCTATATTTGGACTTGGATCTTTAAGGCTTCTGTCAGATATGGGTCGCCTGGGACATGTTGAAATTTGGATATAAAGTGACAAAGACTGTCTCAGCATTTAAGGTAACCTTAGTTGTACCCAAATTTGCATGTTGGTACTCTTGGTATCGAGTATCAAGGAGTGAACGACGTGCATCAACAGGTTGGCCTTTCCTTCCATGATATGAAAAGGCAATTTGGACAACATCAAAATAAATATGGGTGAATTCGTGATTTTTCCATTGCCTTGGAAAATCATCGGGAATCTGCAGGGTGACAAATTTTTCTTCTTGAGTAGCAAGAATAGGATGCTGATCGAGTTTTGAAGCAGCAACATATTCCTTTACTCCTCTAGGTTTATGTTGGACTAAAGAACGAATTTGTAACCATGGATTGCTTGTCTTTTTGGAAAAGGCAGAATGAGGATTTAGGAGAGGTAAGTATGTACTGGACACTTTATTTTCATCAGGTAGTATATCTACTTCATAAAGATAGTCATTTTTACAAGAAAAAGTTTTACTAAGTGTAGGAGATATAGGTACTTTGGTGACGGATTTACAAAGACTCAAAGAAGAAGAATATTTACAAGGACTGGACGTAGACTCACTCATAGCTATTCAAACTACTTCTCCCTCCAAAAGGACATGGGTCTGGCTCTTATACCACTGGGGGTAAGAACTTGGGATGGCTTTGATACCACTGGGGTAAGACAGAGAGGTAGGTAAGCATCCCAACTGCCCTTGAAGTCGATCACGCAAGCCTTCAACATATCCTCTATAGTCTAAATAGTTTGCTTAGCCTGACTATCTGTCTGTGGGTGAAAAGCTGTGCTAAGCTTGACCTAAGTATGAAGTCCTTTCCAAAATGACTTCCAGAAGTGTGAGTTAACTGAGTACCCCTATCTGAAATGATGGAAAATGGGACTCCATGCAATCTGACTAAATCCTGGATGTACAGTCTAGCATAATCGTTTGTTGAGTCTGTGGTCTTAACTGGTAGAAAATATATTGAATTAGTCATCCGGTCTACAACCACCCAAATTGAGTCATGCTATAGGAACATACAAGGTAGACTTGTAATGAATTCAACATTCAGTTCTTCCCACTTCCAAGTAGGAATGCTAATATCTTGAGTCACACCTCCAGGTCTCTAATGTTCAACCTTGACATGTTGGCAATTTGGACACTTAGCCACAAATTCAATAATCTCCTTCATGCCATTTCACCAGTAGACTTCCTATAAATCACGGTACATCTTGGTGGCACCTGGGTGGATAGAGTACCTGGTGCTGTGAGCTTCTGTTAGTATCCGCTGCCTCAAATCGTCCATATCGGGAACATAGAACCTATCCTGATAAAAAAGCACACCATCTCCTCCTTTGGAAAAAGCTTCCACCTCTTTCCTTATGACTGTTTCCTTCAACTTAAGTAGAATTGGTCCATCATCCTACTTTTACTTAACCTCCACCACCATAGAGAATTCTGACCCACTCTGGACTTTAACTCCACCTTCTGCTGAATCAACCAACTGAACCCCTAACCGAGCCAGTCAGTGAATATCCTTTGCTAGTTCTTTTTTATCCTCTTCTAATGAGTAACACTCCCCATAGACTTCCTGTTGAGGGCATCAACCACTACATTGGCTTTGCCCGGGTGACACAACACACTTATGTCATAATCCGTTAATAATACTATCCATTTTCTTTGACACAGATTCAGGTCATTATGACTGAACACATATTGTAGGATCTTAAGGTCAGGAAAAACTTCCACACGAACCCCATAAAGGTAGTGCCTCCAAATCTTCAAGGAAAATACTACCACTGCCAACTCTAAATCGTGAGTCAGATAATTTTTCTCATGAACCTTGAGCTATTACTTTACTATGTTGGATCAGGACACAACCAAGGCCAACTATATAGGCATCACAATAGATCACAAACCCGTCTGAACCTTCCGGCAGAGTTAGAACTAGGGCTTTTGTGAGTTGAGTCTTCAACTCCTAAAAACTCTTCTCACATACATCAGACCACTGAAACTTCACCTTCTTTTGAGTTACTCTGGTCTAAGGAGATGCAATGGAGGAGAACCCTTCTACAAACCGCCTAAAATAACCAGCTAGTACCAAGAAACTTGCAATGTCTTATGGAGAAGTGGGTCTAGGCTAGTCCTTGACTGCCACTATCTCTTGAGGATCCACCAGCTCATAAGCCACATTGCAATACGTCTCAGGATTCTGTAAGGACCAATATATCTAGGACTGAGCTTTCCTTTCTTCATGAACCTTATCACCCCTTTCAAAGGTGAAATTTTTAGATATACCCAATCATCCACAACAAACTCCAACTTCCTTCTCCTTACATCTTCATACAATTTCAGTCGACTTTGAGTTATCTTCAGTCGTTCCCTGATATGTTGAACGTTCTGCATGGCCTCACAAACTGATTTAGGTCCTATTAAGGTAGATTCACCATCCTCAAATCTTCCTATGGGAGATCTACACCTCCTACAATATAATGCCTCTACGGGGCCATCTGAATACTGGAGTGGTAGCTGTTGTTGTATGCAAACTTGATGAGATGTAGGTGTTCATCCCAACTGCCCTTAAAATCAATTACGCAAGCCCTCAACATATCCTCTAAAGTTAGAATAGTCCACTCAGCTTGGCCATCTATCTGTGGGTGAAACGGTGTGTTGAGCTTGACCTGAGTACCAAGTTTTTTTTAAATGACTTCTAGAAGTGGGGGTGAACTAAGTACCCCTATCTAAAATGATGCACAAAGGAAATACATGCAACCTGACTAACTCCCAGATGTATAGTCTAGCATAATCCTCTACTGAATCTGTGATCTTAACTAGTAAAAAATATGTTGACTTAGTTATCCGATCTACAACCACCCAAATTGAGTCACACTGTCAATGAGTATGAGGTAGATCTATAATGAAATTCATGTTTACTTCTTCTCACTTTCAAGTAGGAATGCTAATATCTTGAGTCATACCCCCAGGTCTCTGTTGTTGAACCTTGACCTATTGACAGTTTGGGCACTTAGCCACAAATTCTGCAATATCCATTTTCATGCCATTCCACCAGCAGATTTCCTGTAGATCACGGTACATTTTGGTGGCACATGGGTGGATAGAGTTCCTACTGCTGTGAGCTTCCATTAGTATCCCCAGTCTTAAATTGTCTACATCAGGAACACATAACATGCCCTAATAATGGAGCACACCATCTCCCCCTTTGGGGAAAGCTTCCACCTCTTTCCTTAAACTGCTTCCTTCAACTTAAATAGAATTGGGTCTTCATCCTTCTTTGGCCTTACCTCCACCAACAGGGAGGATTCTTACCCACTCTGAACTACAACTCCACCTTCTGCTATATCGACAAACTAGACACCTAATCAAGCTAGTCTTTGAATATCCTTTTGAAGTTCCTTTTTATCCTCCTCAACATGAGAAACACTCCTTATAGACTTCCTGCTTAGGGTAACAGCCACTATATTGGCCTTGCCTGGGTGATACAACACACTCAAGTCATAATCCTTTAATAATTCTAACCATCTTCTCTGACGCAGATTCAGGTCCTTCTGATTGAACACATACTGTAGGATCTTGTGGTCAGTAAAAACATCTGCATGAACCCCATAAAGGTAGTTCCTCCAAATCTTCAAGGAAAATACTAGCGCTGCCAGCTCAAGATCATGAGTAGGGTAGTTCTTCTCATGAACCTTGAGTTGTCTGGAGGAATAAGATATTACCTTACCATACTGCATCAAAACACAACCAAGGCCAACTTTGGAGGCATCACAATAGATCATAAACCCATCTAACCTTCTGGTAGAGTCAGTGTTGGGGCTGTAGTGAGTCGAGCCTTTAAATCTTGAAAGCTCTTCTCACATGCATCAGACCACTGAAACTTCACCTCTTTTTGAGTTAATCTGGTCAAAGGAGAGGCAATGAAGGAGAACCCTTCTATGATTCATCTGTAATGACCGACTAGGCCCAAGAAACTCCTGATGTCTAAGGTAGAAGTGGGTTTGGGCTAGTCCTTGATTGCCGCTATCTTTTGAGGATCCACCTGAATATCATTAATAGAGACCACATGACCGAGGAATGCAACTAATTTTATCCAGGATTTACACTTTCTAAATTTAGCGAACAATTGGCACTCCCTGAGAGTCTACAAAACTATTCTCAGATGGACTGCATGCTCCTACTCTATTCTGTAGTAAACCAAAATATCATCTATAAAGACAATAACAAACATGTACAAGTATGGATTGAATACCCTGTTCATCAGATCCATCAAAGCTGCAGTAACATTGGTTAGTCTAGAAGACATAACATTGAATTCGTAGTAACTATATGGAGTTTTGAAGGTTGTTTTCAGAATGTCACATTCTCTAACCTTGAGCTGGTGGTATCCTGATCTGAGATCTACCTTGGAAAAATAACTAGATCCTTGTAGTTGATCGAACAGGTCACCAATCCTGGGTAGAGGATACCTTTTCTTTACTGTGACCTTGTTCAGCTGATGGTAGTCAATGCACTTTCTAAGTGTACTGTCTTTCTTTCGCACGAATAGGATTGGGCACCCCATGGATAGATGTTGGGTCTGATGAAGCCATTATCTAGAAGATCTTTTAGCTGTTCATTCAACTCTTAAGCTCAGTTGTAGCCATTCTATAAGGAGGAATAGAGATGGGCTGGGTATCTGTAAAAAGGTCTATGCTGAAGTCTATCTCCCGCTCAAGCGGGACTCCATGAAGATCTTCGGGAAACACATCGGGGAACTCATTTACAACTGGAACTGACTGAAGTGTTGGGGTCTTGGAACTAGAATATTTGACCCTAACAAAGTTATAGATGCACCCCTTAGATATTATTTTCCTAGACTTAAGGTATGAGATGAACCGACCCTTAGGTGCTAAAATGCTACCCTTTCACTCTAGGACTGGTTTTTCAGGAAACTGGAATCTAAGGATCCTTGTTCTGTAGTCAACTGAGGCATAGTAAGAATATAACCAGCCCATGCCAAGAATGAGGTCAAAGTTGATCATATCTAACTCTACTAGATCAACTGTGGTAACTTTATGTAACATTGTGACCGGAAACACTATAAACCTGACTAGCTTTAATTGAGTCATCAACCAGAGTAGAGACTAAAAATGACTCTGAGAGAATTTCAAGGCTAATGTCAAACTGGAGAGAAATATAAGGACTCACGAAAAACTATGACTCTTGGATCTAGTAAAGAATGCACATCTATATGATAGAGTCCTAACATAGGATAAAGCATTAGGTGAGTTCTCCTGGTGCTGACGGGAGGATAAAGCATAGAACTGATTCTGGCACTGACTGCCACTGCACCTGAGGTAATGCCCTGTTGTGCTGAACGACCTAACAGAGTTGTCGATGTAGTGGACTGGGTCTTATCCCGTCCTACATATGGGCAATCTCAATTTTTAACCTAGATAGCCACAACCAAAACATCCCTCCTTTCCCAAATGACACTCACCCTTATGATTCTTACCATACTTCGAATATACTGGAAAAGTGTGGCTACTAGAAACATGGCTCTGAGACTGGGAGCCTGATGATGCACCCTTCCGATCATTGTGGGGCTTGGAAGAAGGAGCCTGGATGATAAGGGTGCTTGAGTCTCTGCTGCTGCTGTGGGCGATTGCTACTGCCAGACCTCTGCTGGGAGTACTCAAATTGGCCTGTCCTGGCCCACTTACTCTCCCTCTCTATCTCTTTCAATTTCTCTGCCTCAATCTATTGTGCATGAATAATGAGCTTGGAGATGTCCATTCAGTTAATATGCATGGCAGTCCTGCACTTCTTGACTATCAAGTATGAAACTCCATTCATGAACTTGAGCATGCGAGCTCTCGGTTTCGCAAACATTTCTGGAGCATACCTCGACAGTTGAGTGAACTTTAAGGCATACTCCTGCACGGTCATGTCGTTCTGCCTCAAATTCACAAACTCCGCGGCCTTAGCTTCCTTCAACTCCCAATGAAAGAATTTGTCCAGGAATGCCATCACAAACTCATCCCATTCCCTAGGACCTACACCATACCGCGTTCCCTTTTTCCACTACTTATACCAAATCTGAGCCACTTCGTTTAACTAATAAGCAGCTAGATCTGCACTTTCTACAGAAGTAACACCCATGATTTGGGTGATATTTTCAACCTTGTCAGTGAACTCCTACAGGTCCTCATCAACCTTGGACCCGTGAAATACTGAGGGATTCATCCGAGTAAAATCTCGGACATTGGCAGCAGGTACAGACCCATTAGTATTGACTGATACGACCTGCTGGTTGACTTGATTGGTTATTTCCTGAGCAAAGATTTCAATAGCAGCCTGAAACTCTACATGCGGTACCTGATCATCTTGAGGGGCAGCTTGAGCCAGTGGGGTTGGCTGGTTTCATGACCCGAACATACACCCGCATCGTAGACACGGGACAAGGGACCCTGAGGGACCCCAAGTCGACCCATGGCACATGCATACATCTATTCTCATTTAAATAAGCGGAATACTAAACATAAAACATAACAGAAACGTAACCATAAAATCTCCCCCTTGGAATAAAACCTCCACATTTTGACTCCGCACTGTTTCCTTCAGCTTCCTGAAAGTCAGATCCTCATCTTGTTTAGATTTGACATTGACCACTAAGGATGATTCTGACCCATTCTACACAATAACGCCGCCATTAGTCGAGTCGATCAATCTAACCCCCAACCTTGCAAGTCGATGCACATCTCTCACCAACTCCTTCTTTCCCTCGTCCACGTGGGACACACTCTCCATAGAGAGCCTACGAAGTGCATCTGCAACCACATTAGCCTTTCCCGGATGGTAGAGGACACTCATGTCGTAGTCCTTTAGTAACTCCAACCACCTCCTTTGACGAAGGTTTAAATCTTTCTGTGTGAACACATATTGCAAGCTCTTTTGATCCATAAATAATCCACGTGGACCCCATACAAGTAATTCTGCCATATCTTCAATGCAAACACCACCGTGGCCAACTAAAGATCATGGGTCGGGTAATCTTTTCATGAACTTTCAGCTGTTTTGACGCATATGCTATTACCTTCCCATGTTGTATCAACACACATCCCAGTCCAACTCTCGAAGCATCACAATATACAACAAAGCCATCAGTACTCTGGGGTAAAGTCGACATTGGTGTTGAAGTGAGTCGGGTCTTCAACTCTTGGAAGCTTTTCTCACAAGCATTCGACCATTGAAACTTCACCTTTTTCTGAGACAACCTCGTCAATAGGCTGCAATTCAGGAAAAGCCCTCAATGAATCTTCGGTAGTATCTTGCTAAGCCCAAGAAACTCCAAATTTCTGAAGGATTTACCGGTCTGGGCCAATTCTTCACCGCCTCAATCTTATGGGAATCTACCCTTATGACTTCGCTTGATACCACATGACCCAGAAATGCCACCGAGTCCAACCAAAATTCACACTTATTGAACTTTGCATATAGCTGACGATCCTTGAGGGTATGAAGTACTACTCTCAGGTGAGCGGCATGCTCCTCCTTGCTCCGTGAGTATATCAAGATGTCATCAATGAACACAATCACGAACATGTCCAACTATTTCTTGAACACCCTGTTCATTAGATCCATAAAAGCTGCAGGGGCATTGGCTAGTCCGAAAGACATAACAACAAATTCATAATGACCATACCGAGTCCTAAAAGTAATCTTCGGGATGTCACTCTCTCGAACCCTAAGCTGGTGATACCCGTACCTGAGATCAAACTTGGAGAAGCACTTGACACCCTGAAGCTGGTCACACAAATCATCGATCCTAGGTAAGGGGTACCCATTCTTGACGGTAACCTTGTTCAACTGCCGATAGTCAATACACATGAGAAGGGAACCGTCCTTCTTTCGAACAAATAAAATTTGTGCACCCCATGGAGACTGGCTCGGTCTAATGAAGCCCTTATCGAACAGATCCTTTAACTAATCCTTCAATTCCTTTAGCTCGGTTGGAGCCATCCTGTAGGGAGGAATAGAGATAGGCTGCGTATTGGGTAAGAGATCAATGCCGAAGTCGATTTCCCTCTCAGAGGAATACCTGGCAATTCATCGGGAAAAACATCCGGATATTCACACACCACCAGAACTGATTAAATATTTGGGATCTCGTACTCAACATCCTTAACCCTAACAAGATGATACATGTATCCCTTAGAATTCATCTTCATTGCCTTAAGATAGGAAGTAAATTGACTTGCTGGTACTGCCGAACTACCCTTCCATTCCAACACCGACTCACCTAGAAAACGAAATTCCATCGTACGGGTCCTACAATTAATCGAAGCATAACATGCAAACAACCAATCCATGCTAAGAATAACATCAATGTCAGTCATGGCTAACTCTACAAGGTCTACGGAGGTAACCTTGTGCAACATAGTGATCGGGCATTCTCTATATACTCGTCTAGCTATGATTGAGTCACCAACAGGGGTCAAAACTGAAAACGGTTCTGACAAGGTCTCGGGACTAACTCTAAGGCTACTAGCAATGTAAGGAGTCACGAAAGACAAGGTAGCTCCCGGATCTAGCAAGGCATAAACATCAAGCATAAACATCAATATGAAAGACACGCATTATACTGGTGACTATGTCTCGTGGTCTTTGCACTCGGGCGCAGCGCAAGCATAGATTTGGTTTTATGTTGTCCACCAGCTCCACTAGTCGATGCTCCCTGGTGGAGGGAATGATGGAGCTGCTGCTGACCTGGTTGTTTGTGCACGACCCTTATCATCACCCTGTCTAGCATATGGTCATACCGCATATGCGCCCGACCTACCACACCCATAGAAAAACATCTGAACCGAGCAAGTGCACTCCCCGGCATGACTCTTGTTGCACTTCCCACAGGACGAAGTGGTATACTCTAACTGGGTGCCCCTATAATCCCTTGACCCTAAAACCCTACTCCTTTTATCACCCTTGGGTCCGGATAGAACACTAAACATGATGGTGCTGGGGCTAGTGATTTCTGCTGAAACTGTGGACGTAAATCACCGTCGGACCATGCAAAAACTCACGGCTATCCGTCCGAGTCCTCTTTGCCTCCTTCTCCTCGCATGAGCCGCCTCCATCCGCGGGGCGTACAATACTATGTGAGGAAAGTCGATGTCCCGATGCAAGAATGGAAGTCCTATAATCCTTGCCTATGTAACCAGCCACACGATGAATGAATTGGTTCACTCCGCGCCCTTCTAATCCATCACTAATTCTGGAGGCGCATTTCTTGACAAACGAGTGAACTCACAATACTCCAAAGATCGTCATCTTTCCAGCTTGAGGTTCGATAAACTCCGCCGTTTTAACTCAATCATCTCCCCAGGAAGAATCTGCTGGAGAAAAAGCCATTTGGAACTCATCTCAATCGGAGTAGGGCTCGCTCCCGCCGTCCTTCCATTACTTGTACCAAACATGAGCGCATTCCTTTTAGTTGATAAGAGGATAGTCCACACACTCCTCATTTGTCACCCTCAGAATCTCGAGTAACTTCAATATCCCTTCACAACCTGCATGTGGATCCTTGTCCACCTTGATCCCGTGAACTCGTGAGGTTCATCCTCGCAGTCTCTAACTGTGCTACCGCATTTAGCCCCGTGGGACCTACACAATGGCCTCGCTGGTTTACCCGAGTGGTCAAGTCCTACGCCAACATTCGAATAGCCACCAAAACTCAAAGGTGGAAGCCGCTCTAGTTCCGCTCCTAAATAGGTGGGACTTGCTGATGCCCATGGTCATTGCCACCCCTATGACCTTCTTCATTCCCATTCCTCATTCCCATTCATTCTTCTTCTAGGAGCTATAATTCTGCAATTTCAAATCGCATCTAATTGAAAGATGGAGAGACGATTCATCGCACGACATAGAACATAAAAGAAGGGAACATTTCCTAAACGTCTAGTAGCCTCTTCGTCATAAGTTTGGCGTGCTTCACACCCAAGAAAAAGTATCTACTTATCGCCGCTTTCGCACACCATAGGACACTTCAAACCTATAGTCTCCGATATTCGTTTTCACGACCCGAACGCACACCCAGATCGTAGACACGGACAAGGGACCCTGAGAGACCCCAAGCCCAATCTATATACATGCATACATTCATTCTCATTTAAATAAGCGGAATACTAAACATAAAACGAACCATAGCATAACATCAGAAAATACTAGAGGTACACATAAGCTGAGTACCACATTTTTTCCGAAAGGCTCTATTATATACGATGGGTTGATGGGATGACATCCTAACTAACCTGAATAGTACGGAAACACAAGATAACAAAAGTCTCTGGTCAAACGGTCCTCGGAACATGAGGACTCACCACACCCGAGAGCGTGAGCCGAGATGGACTAAGGATGAGGATGAGCCCGAGATCCAGACCTCGTATCATGAAACGATGCAGCATAAAAAGTATGCGGTCAGTACGTGGAATGTACCGAGTATGCAAGCTAAATAAAATGACATTAAATGTATAACAAACTCATAAATAAACATAGGAGGAGGAAATCATCCTCGTATCATAAACTCCCCGCAAGTAAACATAAGGCTCAAGAATTTCAAATCATTCATAAATCATTCATTATCATAATCGTAAACAAAATTTATCAAAACATAACTTGAGCCAATAACATAAATATAACAACTAAGCCAAGACATGCGGAAAATCGAGAGGACTCTTCATAACCGACACCATCATGGTAGAGCCTTTCATGATGCCCCAACTATTCATGATACTCTATGGCGAGCTAACCCTGCTTAAGTAGGGAGAGGGCTGTGCATTAGCATGACATCACATTTGAGGAGGGATCACAATATATACATCATATCATTAGAAACCCATGGTGGCACGTGGTTATGAGACACGGCATAGTCCTTTGAATGCTCGGCTACTCGATGCTGTAGACATTAATTTTACCCCAAAATATGCATATAGGCTCATACGTAAATCAATAACATCATGCATTAAAATTCATTGGCTAAAATATATCATTTATCATCATTGATACCCTTTTTAAAACATTCTATTCTTAGATAGTTAAAATCAAAGGCCCTTTTTCATCGGCCGACATCATAAATCGATAAATTGGTGTAATTCATTTCATAAATCGTAAATGATTCTTCAACATGTGGAATTTCAATACTTAACATACTTAAATTCTTTTCAAAATATACTTGGCTTAACATGAGAACTTGAAATCAATGCTTTCCCATTATCAATAAGCTCCAATATTGAATATAACTGGCAAATCATAACATTCATGAACTCATCAATGGGCTTTTTGATTTAAAAGCTTGAAACATTAATTTAAAAAAATAATATAAAACCGTTCATCATTCATAATTCAAGAATTAAAACTCAATTAAATCATACCATATATAAATCATATTTTCATGCATTTGGGTAAAACTCATGGAGTTGAATACGAGGATTCATGATTAAGTTCGAAATTTGGGGCATGGGTGTGGAAGAAATCACCCATTCTAAACCCTACGTACCAAGGAAGGATGAGTGCCTACTTCAATTACCGATTTCCCAAGGAGAAATTGGAAGAAGAATCTCTTAGAGAAGCTCTTGGTCACCTCCTCAAATTTCATAGAATTGCATGCATATGAACACACTTAGAATAGGTTTTCCCTGCTAAAAACCCACTAAAATGATCGTTAAACAACGTAGTATAGAGCCTTAGGATGAATAAATGATGGAAATACTTCCTTACTGATTAAGGGAAAAATTGCCCACTAGACCAAACAACGGATGAACGAATGGGTCGTTGGAAGGCATACCACTCTAGCAAAGGGTATCATCCCGTGCTAAGCACTACCCTAATCCATATCTCGTGAATGAAACCACGGACATACAGGACGGGTCATCCTATGTTTAAACGGGTCATTCATTCAGTTGTTGTTTCTCTTCTAAAACCCCGCACTTTTACTCAACGAGCCTCACCATGACTCGTTGTAAGATAAAATGTGGGTTGCAGCTCTTGGTCTGTCATTTCCCACCGGAGATCCGGCTCCCTCACCATGACTCTTCACAACGGGTCATTAAAGCGACAACGGGTCGCGTTGCATAACCCGTTAAACTCCCCAACTGCTAAGCCCATCTCCGCTGGCGACCACTAACAAATTCACTCCTTTACATCAATCGCTGCTCTATCGCTACCTAAACACCTAAACCCACGAACACCAACAACGACCTCAAGGTTACATACCCACGTCGTTGTACCTCTTATCCTGCAATCTCTTTTCCCTAACTTTCAGCAATTTTGCATTTTAGTTTCTTCCTGCATACTTCTTGTGACGCACTTCTGGGGTATTACAACTGGTTAGAATTTCCGGTCCTCTTTTTGTTTCCTCTCTGAGAGGGACTGCAATCGAAAAGGGTAGAGTACGAGTTAGGAGGACGTATTCGTGAGATCATACTTTACAGATTATAAGAATCATGAAGAAAGGGAATTTTCCTAAAATTGTCTAGTAGCCCCTCCTCTCATATAAGTGTGCCGTGCTTCACCCATGAAAAGGATCACTTGATGCGGCTTTAGACATTCTAGGACACTCTAAGCTCGATCTTCTAATACCAAGTTTATCATGACCCAAGTTTCAGCACTTAGACACAACATGGTACTTAGGATTACAAGTGACCCCAAGCAAACCTATGGTAAAGCATAACTTCTATTAAAGTTTGATCTGTTGTAAAATAATATTAAGTGGAATCTGATCAAAGAAATAACCAAATAATAATAATAACAAAGATCCAGGTAAACACTGAAAAAGCTAAAATTTAAATACATACTGCTTAAAATGCCTTTTAAAAAGAACCGATGAGTTTCTAGGACAAACCCCAAGATAACTTCTGTGTAGTGTCTGAAACTAAACTGAAAAAAAAGCCGAAAGTGGAAATTCCAGTCCTCGGCAGATAAGGACTCAGCAAAGCTACTAGAGAATTGGCTGAGGGGAAACTAGTTGCTATGTTGAGGCTGGGTGCAGGCCGAGCCAAATATATCATAAATCGATATAGCACATAGAAATATGCAATTAATACTTTGAATGTACGAGTATGTGATGTAACTACTATACATACATATATTGAAGACTAGTAAATTGAAGTGAAATAACATTCAACGACTCTATCCAAACTCAAAATACTGCAAAATAGTCTCGACATATGGAAATACCTTAATAACTTATAAACTAAATTAAGGCCGTTAGCATAGCCTGAAATCTAATAGTTTGGACTAGACTGAGAACTCTAACTAATATTGGACTGTGGGAGAGCCTATAACCGATATTTAACCATGTGGAGCTAGAGGTGGAGTTCAATGTATACCTTATCGAAAGAGCCCACTATACCTTGCTATAGGCTGAGTTGTGTGATCATTGTCTAGCCCATTCGGCCAATAACCTATAGTGGCATGTAGTTCTGGGAAACCTAGATGCATTGAACTCACTCACTGTGATAAGTACTACTCCCCACTACTAAGCTAATCATTTAATCGTGTTGATAAATTAAGTCATGTCCCAAGACTAACTTAGAACTACTTATCAAAATTGTTGTGAAAGTCTAAGGACCTGAAAGATACTGTGCTCCCAAGACTTGTTAGAGTTGCTTTATCTAAAAGTATTATGACGCCCCAAAGAACGATGAATATGCTGATAAACTGATACTACTGAATATATTGAGTACCGACAATATTATTGAGACTTCAATATACTAAAAACATTAATTTTCCATTCAAGCATATGTGCTAGCATTCATAAATCAAAACGAAAATATCATGATAATATAATATTAATATCTGAGTTCTAAACTGCGTGAGTTTTATTCAAAAAAATCATGCTAAGGATCAAGTCTAGAAAAAGAAAACTATATAAACAAAACCAAAACATGAGGTTCAAATTTAGTAATAGCCATGTAAACTTAAAGAATTATCAAGATTTAGGAAATCTTAAACCGACTATAAAAAATCCTAGCTTTTAATCTTCTATAGGACTGAAATTTATAAAGTTTTTCTGAAAATAACTATGGAAAAGAGGGGGAAAGGGAACCCTTGCTGAAGTCCCACATAGTTGAAGGAGAATCTCGGAGAATTAGCTCAATTTTTGAGGTTGTTGACGAACCCTAGTTCTTGCTAGGGAGAATCTCTCTCAACTTCTACGTTCTGGTCTTGATAGCTTTGGAGAGAAATGAGAGAAGAATGTTGAGTAACTCCATTAATTTCAACTGCACCCCAAAAAATTTAATTTAGGAGGTATAATAAAGGGAAGTTACAAAAATACCCTCGAAAAAGTTTCGACAAGTTGCCTAATAAGATTCAATGGGTCACATAATGAGTTGTTGGTTGTGACCATGACTCATTGGAACCAGTCGCTGGTCCTGATCTAAATATCTCAATTACTGGAATTCAACAAAGAACGGGACCATGACTGAAACAACAAGTCGTTGGTTTCAATTTGTTCACTAGGATGGTTTGATTAGTTTCTGTAGATCTCCTCAACAGATGTTCTCAAAACGACCCGTCATCTAAATAACGGGTCATTGTTTCCAACTATTTTCAATGAGGGATTTCTACCCTTTTAAATCCTCACAGATCTCTACAATGAGTTGCTGTGCCAAGGACTCGCTCGCTCATTATTTGGAAGAAGGTTTTGACCTCAGTCTAGACTTGAGAGAAAAGGAACACAACCACTCGTTGCCACCAGTAATGGTAGGTCATTGTACCACTCGTTGTATTAGAGCAATGAAATCCGTAGTATTGACAATGACTCGCATAAATGGGTCATTGGTACTGACAATGACCAATATGAGTCCTTTTAAAAATAAAAATTTTCGAAGGGAAAGTTGGATTGTTACAGCGAGGAACCATGGCGATAGATGCTATGATGCTTCTGACCCTTGAGGGTGAAAGGTGTTGTTGGGAGGGGCAAGAAGAAGAGAAAGTCGACTTTCGCATGACGAGGACAACAATGGAGTTAAGCTGTACTAGGGATGGCCTTTCCAAGTCTTTGGGTCCTTTGATCACGATATATGAGCAGATGGATACCATGTGGAAGTTGTCGAATGGTTTGCCCAGACCACCCCAGGGGGACAAGTCTACAGTGTAGCTGTCGTGACCCTAAGGGGTCAAAGGAGGCTATTGCATCCCTAAGTAATCCTAGGCCTAATGTTTCGAGAGGATTTGAAAGTGGAGAAGAAGAAGAGGCAGTCATGGGACAAGATGTTTGTGCGCATGTGGAATGGGATGAAGAATATTCTCAAGACCCTCTCTCCCTGCTCCAAGATACCCCAGGTGTCTACATGAATGATGCTTCAGGGAGTTCTCCTTCCCCAGTGGGTTCAAGGGATGAGGAGTCTGATGAGCTCGGCGATAGAAATGATGAGGTCAGCTAGATGTTGCCGTAGCATATCTCCCTTTCCTAGTCCCTTTAGCTTAGTTACTTTATCTCCCTTTGGGATCGTGGTTTGGATAATTCTTATTTCGCTCTTTTGAGGTACCGGGCATCATTTGGCCTGGGTCTTGATGATAACGACTCATCTTTACCACCCTTTAATAACCTCAGAGTTCGCATATTTTACACTAATCTCACATCTCTTTGGAATAGCTAAAACTTTACCCAAACAGGGCACTGATTCTGCCCAACGACAATCTGCTGCAACAGTCCCTTTTCTGCTACAGCGAGACTAGGCAGAAGGTATTCCAACCTACGCCAGTTTTTTGACAACCTTATCCTTCAATGATTGAAGCAATTATTTTCACACAACTTCCTTAACACTTCACATGATTTACGTCATTAAACACAATTGAAATCTTTCAGATACCAATTGGGCTTGACCCAGGCGAGTGAATTACTAGAACAAATACAATAGGAAAGACATAAAGGAAAGCTTCCTAGATGCCTCATAAACTTTTCAAGGATTAAATGTGGACATTTAGACACCACCAACGGCACTCTACTTGGCATTTCTTGTACTTGTGAGACGGCAATCTAGACACCTGATATCAACTTTTCATGACCCAAATTATCAATTTTGCAGGCACCTTGATCTGTTGTGGGATTACAGCACTTTGGATGCTTAAAACTAAGAAAATATGCATGGTCTTAGGTATGTTTATATGGATATGATGTAATTTTTCTTTGTTTTTCAAGGAAATAATGTGTTTGAGTTGAAATCTTTGAAAGAAGGAAAAAGAATGCAAAATTTGGGCCAAGTACAGACTTCAATACGAGCCGTACTAAAAGTTGTGACAAAATTCAGAAGATCTGTACAAGGTACTAGCCAGATTATGACACTTGGTATGAGTTGTACCATCCAAGTATGTCAGATCAGTCGTGGAAACTTCAGAAGGATATACTTGGACGGTCTTCAGAAACGGGTAGCAATCATGATTCAGGCACTGGCTCACGACGCATACCAAGGAGCCATAAAAAGCTCCAAAAGACGTTGAAAGGCGCATCTCACGGCACGAAAGGCAAGCATGAGTTGTAGGAGCATGCTACGAGACGTACCAAGACACTCGTGGAAATATTTAAAGGATGTGAGATATCTCAGGTTCAGACCACAACAGGAAAGTACGACTTGTAGGAGCATTGTACAAGGCATACCAACTCCCAGCACTTAACCAACTGGAGTTTCCAGGCATTGTACGAGTGAAGCATGGCCCTTGCGATCAAGTTACGAGTTGTGGGAGAAGGTGTCACACCTGAGTCTATACCCTAAACGTGACACAGTACTTGGAGTCATGTTACCCCATGTCAACCCCGGTCTATCATACATCATTTTAGAGTAAAACATTCATAGGAAGAAGCAAAGTAATAATGATAAAAGCATTTATGAAGAGTAAAACTAAAATATAAAGTTTAGAACATCTGCAATCTAAAATTTATTCTAGGTTCAAAGCTTACCAGCTGATGAGTTGGTGGGACAAGCCTCCAAGCTAACCTTCAAGTCTAACTAAATGTAATATAATGACTCGAAATAAATGAAATAATGCCCTCGTAGGATGAGGACTCACTTCTGCTGTGGAGGAGGAGGATCTGAATTTCAGCGACTAACGGTGCTGAGTCTGATAACCTGCAATTTGGTATCACGAAACGATAAATATGTTAAGGCCAATACTTTGAATGTACTTGGTAAGATGGAGAAAACATAACCGAATATAATGTCTCAACTAAAATGACATGCAATGACCAATAAGTATATTGAATCAATCTATTGAATAGTTGAGATGGTCGAATGACCATGTCTGGATGGTCAAAGACATGCCTTCAATCTGGAAGTTCTGAGAGTCTCGGGGGCCACTGTATCAACCGAGCTAAACTATAGAGCCGGAAATCGAACTAAGATTCTTATTCTGAGACTGACTAGACCGAAACTATTTCCTTGTTCCTTAGCTTAACCCACGGTCAAGGATCCGGGATCAAAATTCTCCTTATATGAGAGACTATCCTTATTTCTATATTATCCAACGGCACAAACTAAGGTTGTATTTCCAATGTATTTCTTCAATAGTGACACATGGAATACAAGGTCATGGATGCCAACTTCCGTGGGTAACTTAAATATAAGCCATTTCTTTTGCCACTTTGTTCAAAATTGGTAACTCTATAGGGTCCCGTTACATAGGTGAACGGATGCTAACCCCATAGGGTCCTACATTCCTTGACTCGATCTTCCTTTCTTCCCAAATCTCATCAAATTTCATGGGTGAAATTTTCAAGCAAACCCAATCATCCATAGCAAAATCCACCCTCTTCCTCACACCCGCATAAGATTGGCCTCGAGCTGTTTTCAATCTTTCGATGAGCTATAATTTCACATTGCTTCATGAACCGAGTTTGTCCTGATTATAGAAGCTTAACCCACTTAAAACCACCAATAGGAGACCTGCACTGTCTACACAAGACCTTTAAACGGAAGCAATTTAAATGCTGGAGTGGTAACTATTGTTGTAATGCAACCTGACAGAGGCAAAATGGTAATCCCAATTACCTTAAAATCAATCATGCATGCTCTCAATGTCTTGCTGTCTAAATAGTCCGTCAGCTTGTCTATCCCGCCTGCGTGGTAAAAGTTGTGCTGAGCTTGACCTTAATGCCAAGTCCCTTTTGAAAAGACCTTCAAAAGTGCGCAGGTGAACTGAGTTCCTCTATTTGAAATGATAGCTGAGGCACCCTATGATGTTTGACTAACTCTTGGATGTAAAATCTGGCAGAGTCTTCAACTGAGACTGTGGTTTTGGCTGGGAGAAAGTTAATCGAGAAGGTCATTCGGTCTCATTACCAAGATTGGAGTCATGTTGCCATGAGTCCATGGTAGACCCGTAATGAAGTCCATGTTTACTTATTCCCTTTACTCATGTAGGTATGCCAATGTATTGAGTCATACCTCTGGTCTCTGATGTTCCACCTTAACTTTCCGGGAAGTTCCGGCACGTACAACCAGCAATGTCTCTTTTCGGTGCTGTTCCACTAGTAAATATCCTATAGATCGCGGTACATTTTACTAGCACTTAGGGTGGATGGAATATCTAGAACTGTCAAAGCTTCAGGACGTATTTGCTATCTTAACTCACCGACGTCTCAGTGGCCATTACAATTCGCCCTAGTAATGGAGCATGCCATCTCCCCTTTGGAGAAAGCCCACCTACTCGAGAACCACTCTATTTAAGCTTTCTACAGAATGGGATCTTCATCTTGTCTGGACTTAACTTTGACTACAAAGGATGAATCACACCCACTTTGTAAATACACCACCTTCGGCTGAACCTACCAACTGCACCCCTAACCGGGCCAGTCTGTGAACATCCTTCACTAGCCCTTTTTGCCTTCCTCAATGTGAGCCACACTTCTTAGACCGTCTGCTTAGGGTGTCAGCCACCACAGTAGCTTTGTTTCGGAATGATAAAGAACACGCTAATGTCATAGTCCTTAATAACTCCAACCACCTTCCTTCCGACACATTTGTGTCCTTCCGACTAAATACGTACTTCAAAGGCTCTATGATCTGGGTCTACTTGAGCCCCATATGTGAAGAATGTCTCCATATTTTTAGTGAAAATACCACCCTGCCAACCCAAGTCATGATGACAGTCTTCTCATGAACTTTGAGTTGTGTAGAGGCGTAGGCTATCACCTTGCCCTGCTGCATCAAAACACAACCAGGTCCAACCTCGAAAGCGCCAAAACAGACAACCAACCCATTTGTTCCTTTTGGAAAGGTCAAAACTAGAGCGGTAGTGAGTCAAGTCTTCAACTCCTGAAAACACTTCTCACACACATCCGACCACTGAAATTTCACTCTCTTTCTGAGTTAACTTAGTCATAGGAGATGCTATAGAGAAACCTTCCACAAATCGCTGATAAATACAATGACTAACATATCCGTATACTGCTTGGAAGACTCTGTTCATCAAATCCATGAAGGCTGTGGGCGTTTGTCTGCCCGAAGGACATCACCACAAATTCAAGACCATATCGAGTTTTGAATATTTTTTTCGGTATGTCACATTCTTCACCTTTAGTTGATGATACCTCAACTGAGATCTATTTTCGAGAAACAATTGGCTCCCTGAAGTTGGTCAAACAGGTCAATTCTAGGCAGGGGATTCTTGTTCTTGATTGTAACTTTGTTCACTTGATGGTAATCTATGCACATTCCAGTAAGTACCGTCCTTACGCACGACAGCCTGGGGCACTCTAGGGAGATGCTAGGTTTGATAAAACCCTTTCAAGAAGATCTTTTAGCTACTCCTTCATCTCCTTAAGCTTAGATGGAGCCATTGTATAATGAGGGATGGGAGATGGACTGAGTATCTGGGAGAAGGTCTATTTCCCGTTTAGGGGAACCTGTGAAGATCCTCAAGAAATACATCTCGGGAACTCACACCATCGAACTGACTGGATAGTTGGGGTCTTGAAGTTGGAATCTTTGACCCGAACTATATGGTAAATACATCCTTTGGAGATGAGTTTCTGGTCCTTAAGGTAGGAAATAAATCTCCAATTCCTTAGGCGTCAACTACGTCCGTCCATTCTAAAACTACTTTATTTTGAAACTAGAACTGATAACTCTAGTCTTATAGTCAATCGAGGCATAATCGAGTATGACCAATCCATGCCGAGGATAAGTTCAAAATTGACCATGTCTAACTCCAACGAGGTCAACTGAATAACTTTATTCAGATCGAGACTCGGGGTTGTTTCTATACACCTGGGCCGGCTTTAACCAACTCACCAACTAGGTGGAGACTGAGAAATGGTTTTGAGAGGACTCTCTGTACTGGATATCGAACTGAACTGCTATGTATGAGGATAAAAGAGTGGTTCATGGATCTAGGAGGGCATACACGCCCAGATGGAAGAGATGTAAATATACTCGTGACTACATCATGTGAGCTTTCCTAATCCCTGACGGGGAAGACAGAAAGATAGAAATGGTTTTGATGTTGACCATCATCCGTACCTGATGTGTTAGCTTGTTGGGCTAGTCGACCTATTGGAGATGATGATGCGGTGGTTATGATCTCCGCCCGGGCCTGATGGACACTCCGAGCTGATGTCCAGCTGTCCACACCAAAATGTACTCTCTTGACCTTGAAGGCACTTTGCCAGGTGATTCTTGCTACACTTGGGGAAAGCTAGGTATTTGTTTTCAACACTATGGCTCTGAGACTGAGTGCCAGATGCTCCACCCCTCCGATCCCGACGGGACCAGAAGGTTGGGGCACTGGTTGAGCTGGGTACTGGGGTCCTCTTCTATTGCCGTGTTGCCGTGCTGACTGCTACCACTAGATCTCCGATATAGTCATAATCTTACTGGCCAGTCCTTTTGCCCTGCATTGTTCCTGCTCCGCTCCCCATATCATTCAGCTTTTCGACTCAATCGGCAGGGCATAGACAATCAAGCTGGAGAGGCTCATATCGTTAATCAACATCATTATCCTACACTCCTTAAGGACCATATTCGACACCCCATTCACAAATTCCAACATGCGAGCCCTTAGCCTGACTACCATCTCTAGGAGTGTAATTAGACAACCTGGTGAACCCAGAGCATACTCCTCCACTATTTGGTTGCCCTGTCTCAAGTTCATAAACCCCCGCCATTTTTTCCCTCACCTCCCGAGGGAAAAATCTATTCAGAAAGCCGTGAACCTCCCACTCTACCGGTCCTGCCCTGCTGGCCACCCTCTTTCCATTGTTCATACCATACCTGAGTGCCACTCCTTTTAGCTGGTAGGCAGCCCGACGCACTCTATAGGGAGATGAAACTCATAATGCGGGTAATCTTCTTTATCTCATCCATGAACTCATGGGGATCCTCCCCTACTTTTGTCCCTAAAAAGATGGAGGGTTCACATGTGTAAAGTCCTGCACCACAACAATTATAGACCCATTGGTGTTCATCGGGCACACCGTTCACCTAATTGGTGACTATTTGGCCATCATTGAATGGCTGCCCTGAACTCGGCGATAGATACGAATTATCTTGAGAGGCTGTTGCGGCTGGTGGGGCAGGTCTGCTTGCATTACTGGCCCTTTTCTTCCGCTATCGCTGTCTGGGAGGCATGGTTCATCAAAATGAAATAGAGCACGAGTTAGAAGTTAATTTCTGTGTTTGAACTTTTAATGCACAATAAGGAGTATGAACAAATGAGAGTTTTCTCAATAACATCTCGTAGCCTCCTCGTCATAACTGTGGCGCGCTTCACACCCATGAAAAGAACTCTACCTGATGCGGCTTTCAGACATTCCGATGAGACTCTAAACCTAAGGCTTTGATACTAACTTTGTCACCCCCGAGTCTAAGAAGTACCCTGGATGGACACGGTACTTGGAGTCACAAGTCACCCCAAGTCGACCTTGTCTATCATACACCGGTATTCTCCCGAGTAAAACATGCATAGCTAGCTTTTAAAAATAATAATATAAATGCATTTATGAGAATAAAAACTGAAAACATAAATTTTAGAACATCTAAAGTCTGAATTTGTCTGTGGTTCCGAAAGCTATCTAGTTGATGTTGCCGTGGACAAGCCCCTCACCTAACTCCCTAAGTCTAACTTAACGTAATATAATGACTGAAAGAAATGAAATAATGCCTTTGAAGGATGAGGACTCACAGTTCTACTACTGAAGATGAGGATCTGAAGTTCAATGACTAGCGGTGATGAGTCTGAGAACCTGTAAATGATTACATGAAATGATACAACAAAAAAAGTATGCGCGCACTTTGAATATACTAAGTAAGTGTGAGAAAACACAACTGAATATAATGCCTAAATTGAAATTACTTTCAATGACCAATAAGTATATTGAACTAAACTACTAAAATAAGCTGAGATGGTCAGAATGCCCTGTCCGATGGCTCTATCAAAGACATGCCCTAAGTTTGACATACTGCATCGAATCGAGCTAAACTAAAAAGAGTTGGAACTCAATCCAGCCAAGCTTATTCTCGAGACTCAACTAGATTGACTAGTGATAGTCTATAACTGACATATAACCACGCGAGCTAAGCGTAAAGTACGATGTATACACCTCTACCAGTAGGACCGAATATACCTTGCCAAGGTATAAAGGCATGAACTCGGGTGATCACAAGAGTCTCGGGGCCAATCAGACAAATAATATTGCAACTTGCGTTGCAATATAGTTATGGGAACCTGATGCACTGGTACCCTGGCTCACTCAGTGCTGGCATCCTACTCCCACTGGAGAACCTAGACTTAACTACTAAGATGATAGCCTGCAACCGGGGTCAAAGACTAGTCAGGATATAACTCCAAAGTACCTGAGAGTCTGTCGGACCAGACTAATCCGGGTTCTAGATCAAGTTAGGAGCCGCTTACCTAGAACATTGTAATCGTCTAAGAACAAACTGTAATCGAACTGGTGTCCTGAGGATAGTTTGTTTATATATAAAAAATGTCATGACTGCCTAATGGACCAATAAACCTGATTCTCGAATCTAATTCTGATAACCGGAAGGTACCACTGATACCTAGAAAAGACTCAAGTCAAACCGGACGGTTGAAAATTTCTGTATAGTTCTGAAGAGACTCTACGTTCTAACTGAACTGAACTACTAAATAGCTAATAGAGAACTCAAGTCATCCCAACAATACGAGAATTCCATAATATGGCAAAAACTTCAATAATTAAGGGAAATCTCATCCAACAAGCAAAGTTGTTATAGCTCTCTTATTCATGCTGTGGCTAAAATCATTCTTATCAAGGGAATAATTTACATAAGATCTCGTCAATAAGAAATACTAGGAAATCTTCCCAAAATCACACTTGACAAACCGTACGGAATTTAATACGCAAATACATTTCATTCAAAAGTTTAGAACTTAAATTCACTTTTGTAGGAACATCAACAATTTTGTTCAAGAACCGATTGAGATATCAATAATAATCATGGATATCATTCTATGAAATTAACAAAAAACAACATGTAACCTTCTTCGTATTCGGAAAGCTCAGGGCTAAAAAACATGGGGAATGAGGGGAGAGGTCGTGCATTATCACTAATAGGTTTGAAATTACGTCTAAAATGATGTAGTTAAAGTTTAGAAGAGTATAAAATTACGAAACAACCCTTAGAAAATCACAGTGGAAAACTGCCTCGGTGTCCTAACGGGTGACTTAACGGGAACATCAAGCACTCACATCTCGTGCATACCTTGAATTTTGTGGTTAAAATAGTGGAAGTTACAAAAATACCCATGGAAAAACTGGAAAAGTTGCCCATCAAGATTCAATGGGTTACATAATGAGTCAGCGTTGTGACCACGACTCATTGGAACCAGCTCGGTCCTGGATCTAAAAATCTCAATTACTGGAATTGAACAAAGAACAGAACCATGACTTGAAACAATGAGTCGTTGGTTTACCTATTCTCTCTAGGATGGTTTTGATTAGTTTCTAGATTCGCCTCAACAGACAAGTTTCAAACGAATTGTTATCTCGGGGGGGCCAACGGGTCATTGTTTCCAACCATTTTCACTAGAGGGATTTCTACCTTTGGGAATCCTCTAATAGATCTCTGCTAATGAGTTGTTTTAGCCAAGACTCGCTCGCTCATTATTTGGAAGAAGGTTTTTGACCCCATTCTAAACTTGGAGAGAAAAAGGAAAACACAACCACTCATTGCCACCAATGGTAGGTCATTGTACCACTCGTTGTATTAGAGCAATGAAAGTTGTAGGATTGACAATGACTGTGACAATGGGTCATTGGTACTGACAATGACTCATTGGTTGAGTCCTTTTAAAATAAAAATTTTCTATGGAAGTTTTGGATTGTTACAACAGGAACAATATGATAGAGTGCTACATGCCTTTCGACCCCTTGAGGGTGAAAGGTGTTGTTGGTAGGGGCAAGAAGAAGAGGAAAGATGACTCAGATGACGAGGACAACAAGGGAAAGGTAAGCACTAGGGATGGCCTTTCCAAGTCTGTTGGTCCCTTTGATCACGATATATGAGCAATATTACCATATGGGAGTTGTAGAATGGTTTGCCTGCACCACCCTGTGTGGGATAGGTCTCATAGCTGTCGTGACCCTAAGGGGTCGCAGGAGGCTATTGCATCCCTAGCCTAGGCCTTTGTCAAGTTTCGAGAGGATTTGAAAGTGGAGAAGAAGAAGAGGCAGTCATGGGACAAGATGTTTGTGCATGTGGAATGGGATGAAGAATATTCTCAAGACCCTCTCCGCTTCTCCAAGATACCCTGTGTCTACGAATGATGCTCGTGGAGTTCCTCAGTGGGTTCGAGGATAAGAGTCCATGAGCCTGGCGATGGAAATGATGAGGCTTCCAGTTAGATGTTGCCCTAGCATATCTCCCTTTCCTAGTCCCTTTAGCTCAGTTACTTTATCTCCCTTGTAGGATCGTAGTTTGGATAATTTATTTTCTTGCTCATTTTGGATAATTTTATTTCGCCTTTGAGGTACGGGCATCATTTGGTCATTCGGATGATAACGACTCATCTTGACCACCCCTTTAATAACCTCGTGGCATATATTTTACACTAATCTCACACATCTCTTGGAATAGCTAAAAAAATTTACCCAAACAGGGCAATTGGATTCTCGCCTAACGACAACTGGCCGCAATGCCCCTTCTCGCTACATCGAGACTCGCTAGGCAGAAGGTATTCCCAACCTACTAGTTTTTTGGACAACCTTATCCTTCAATGATTACAATTATTTTCACACAACTTCCTTTTAACACTCACATGATTTACGTCATTAAATACTAATTGAAATCTTTCAGATACCACCTGGGCTCGACCCGTGCGAGGAATAACAGAATAAATACAATAGAAAGACATAAGGAAAACTTCCTAGATGCCTACAATTTTCAAGGATTTAAATGTGACATATAGACACAAATTAACGGCACTCTACTTGGTATTTCTCTTGTACTTGTGAGACGGGTAATCTAGACACTCTGATATCAACTTTTCATGACCCAAATTATCAATTTTGGCAATCTTGATCTCGCTTGTGGGATTACAGCACTTTTGATTCATTAAACTGAGAAAATATGCATGGTCTTAGGTAAGTTTATATGATATGATGCAATTTTTCTTTGTTTTCAAGGAAATAATGTGTTTGGAGTTGAAATCTTGGAAAGAAGGAAAAAGAATGCAAAATTTAAATAAGTACAGATCAATACGAGCCGTACTAAAAGTTGTGACAAAATTCAGAAGACCTGTACAAGGTAATAGCCAGTTACGACTTCGGTATGAGTTGTACCATCCAAGTATAAGCCGCATCATGGAATCAAAGGAAAACATCGAAGGATATACTTGGATTTGTCTTCAGAACTGGTAGCAATTATGACCATGGTGACTACCTTTACGACGCATACCAAGGAGCCATGGTAAAGTTCAAAAAGATTGTTGAAAGGCAGATCTCACGGTACGAAAGGAAAAGCACGAGTTGTAGGAGCATGGTACGAGACGTACTCAAGACAATTTCTCGTGGAAATATTTAAAGGATGTGAGAGATATCTCAAGTTCAGACCACAATAGAAAGTGTTTTAATTTGTAGAGATTATACAAGCCATACCAACTCCTGTTACCCTAAACTAAATGCGGAGTTTCCAGCATTGTATGAGCAGTTACGGCCCTATGATCAAGTTACGAGTAGTGGGAGAAGGTGTCACACTCCGAGTCTATACCCATATGGGACATCGTACTTGGAGTCACAAGTTACCCTGTATGTCAACCAATGATCTATCATACAATGGTATTCTGAGTAAAACATTCATAGCAAAAAGTTTTAAATAATAATATAAAAGCATATATGAAGAGTAAAACTGAAAATATAAAGTTTAGAACATCTCAAGTAATTAAAAATTTATTCGTGGTCTGGAAGCCATCTAGTTGATGAGTTGGTTGGACAAGCCCGCAGCCTAACTCTAAGTCTAACTAAATGTAATATAAATGACTAAATAAATGAAATAATGCCTCGTAGGATGAGGACTCACACTTCGCCGGGCTGAGGAGGAGGATCTGAATTTCAATGATAGCGAAAGTAACTGAGAACCTCCGCACTCCGTATCATGAAACGATACAACATAAAGTATGTAATCAAGATTTCTTTGAATGTACCGAGTAAGAGGGAGAAACATAACTGAATATAATGTCCGAACTAAAATGACATGCAATGACCAATAAGCATATTGAACCTAATCGAAATAAGTTGAGATGGTCGTAATGACCATGTCTCGATGGTTAAAGACATGCCCTAAGTCTGAAAGTTCTCGAGTCCGAGATACTGTAATGAAATCGAGCTAAATCGATAGAGCCGGAACCGAACTAAGATTCTATTCGAGACCGGACTAGATCGACTAGTGGGAGAGCTCATAACCGACATATAACAACGCGAGCTAAATGTAAAGTCTGATGTATACACCCCACAGGTAGGACTAAATATACCTTGCCAAGGTATAAAGGCATGAACCGGGTGATCACAAGAGTCTGGGGCCAATCAGGCCATAATACTGTGAACCTACGTTGGCAATGTAGTTCGGGAACCCGGTGCACCGGGAAACTCCGGTCCGCTCGGTGCCAAGTCCTACCCCACTAGAAAACCTATACTGAATTACTGCTTATCTTGAAACTTGGGTCCAAGACTAGTTAGAGATATAATCGAAAAGTAATTCTGAGAGTCTTGTCGGATTCAGATTTTTAAACTCGATTCTAGACTCGGCCGAGCTGCTTACCTAGAATCGCTATAACTGTCTAAGAACAAAAAGATAATCTGAACTTGGGTCCTGAGGCTATCAGATCTATATATCTAAAAATTTCATGACCACCTAATGGACCAATAAACTGATTCTGGAATCTGATTATGACTAACCGAGGCACCACCGACACCTCAGAAAAGACCGATGTAAAATTGACGGCTGGACAAATTCTGTATAGTTCTGAAGAGACTCTATTTAAACTGAAATCTGAACTATTAAACAACAGCTAATAGAGAACTCAAATCATCCCAACAACACGGGAATTCCATAATATGGCAAAATTTCAATAATTAAGGGAAATGGCTTATCCAAAAAGTGTAAAGATATAGCTCTCTTATTCGTGCAAGGATAAAATCACTCTTATCAAGGGAATAATTACTCCACATCTCGTCAATAAGAAATACTCGAAAATCATCCCAAATCAAACTTCACAAACTAGACGGAATTTAAAACGAATAATGCTTTCATTCAAAAGTTCAACATAAATTCACTACTGTAGGAACATCAACAATTTGGTCAAGAACTAATAGAGATCATATCAACAATAATCATGGAAATCATTCTATGTGAAATTAATGAAAACAACATGTAGCCTCTGTAGTCGAAAGCTCAGCTAAAACTAATAGAGAAACTATAAAAGGGTTTCCTTGGGAGACAAGGGAAGAACAATTCTTGTTGAATTTAAGTATACCGGATGAGAATTCCCTGGAGGAGGAAACTTGAATTTTTGAGATGAATGAAAACCCTTCGGCCTTACTCTCAAAGTTTCTTGAGAGACTCTTCGATGTTTCCTCTGAGAAATGAACATGGGGAATGAGGGGAGAGGCCGTGCATTCTCACTAATAGGTCTGAAATTACGTATAAAATGACATAGTTAAAGTTTAGAAGAGTAGGAAATTACTAAACAACCCTTAGAAAATCGCAGGGAAACTTATTGTGTATCCTAACGGGACGTGATCAGTGACCATGACTCATGGTTACACTCGTTGAGTACACCGCCCCGGAAACTCCCCGTAGGTCACCACGAGGGACCTAACGAGTCGTGGTGAGTGACCACCACTCATTGTCATCTCTGTCAGGGACCACCCTATCCAAAAGCTCTATAGATCCCCACGGGTGACACCACGACTCATGGCCTCACATAATGAGTCGTAGTGAGAACTCGTGGGGTACACTGCCTCACACTCTATACTTGACCCAGTTCGACGACGAGGCACCTAATGGGTCATTAGGTATTATAACGACTCATTAGGTGAGTCATTTGTGGGGCATTTTCTATAGATTCCCGTGACATTTTTCTGATTTAAGTCCTTCCTTGATCTTGTCTTTGAGTTTTTGGGCATTGCAATATCTCCCTGTTGGGAAAATTTGTCCTGAATGTTGGAAAACACACAGGAAGCAGGGAATAACAATCACAATAATCAAATACTACTCATTTAGCTCCAAACTCCGACGGAATGAATACCTATACCTTTCTACATACATAATCGGAACCACTCCAATTTTCATGCAAATATCCAAAATCATAAAGGAAATTCAAAAAAGAAGAAGATAAAAAAAATAAAAAAAATAAAAAAAATAAAAAAAATAATAATATTTTATGTTGTAACAAAGTCGGTAGAGAACAGAATGCGGGTATTTGGCCATCCTATTTGCTTCTCTCGTCCAAGAAGTAGCCCCTCAACCTGTTGATTGCATATCCATAAGAACTTGACTGAAGATATTTCCTTGTTCCTTAGCTGAACCCGACGGTCTAGGATCTGGACTGGGACCTCATCTTATGAGAGACTATCCTTTATTGCTACATTGTCCAACGGCACAAACTAAGGTTGAACTTTTCATGCATTTCTTCAATAGTGACACATGGAATACAGGGCTCATGATGCCAACTCTGTAGGTAACTCCAGTTCATAAGCTACTTTGCCACTTTGTCTCAAAATTGAAACTCTATAGGGTCCTACATATAGTAACGGATGCCAACTATATAGGGTCCTACATATCTCGATTGAGCTTTCTTCCCAAATCCCATCACCCTCAGGGTGAAATTTCTCAAGTAAACCCAATCATCCATAGCAAAATCCACTCTCTTCTCCTCACACCCGGGCATAAGATTTCTGGCGGCTCTTGGAGCTGTTTTCATTCTTTCTATGATGAGCTATACCGCATTGCTTCATGAACCAAGTCTCCGCCTGATTATAGCAGCTTAACCCACTTAAAACCACCCGATAGGAGACCTGCACTTCCTACCATACAATGCCTCAAACGGGGCAATCTAAATGCTGCAGTGGTAACTGTTGTTGTACGAAACTCGATAAGAGGCAAAATGGTAATCCCAATTACCTTTAAAATCAATCACGCATGCTCAACATGTCTTCTTAAGGTCTAAATGGTCCGCCCGCGGTCTATCCGCCCGCGGGTGAAAAGCTGTGCCGAGCTTGACCTAATGCCAAGTCCTTTGAAAAGACCTCTAGAAGTGAGGTGAATTGAGTTCTCTATTTGAAATGATAGCTGAGGCACTGTAAGTCTGATTTTAACCTTTGGATGTAATGTTCAGGGCAGAGTCCTCATTGAGATCAGGGGTTTTGGCTGGGAGAAAGTTAACTGACTTAGTCATTTGGTCTACTCACATACCCAGATTGAGTCGCTGCCGACGAGTCCATGGTAGACCCGTAATGGTAAGTCCATGTTTATTTATTCCCATTCCATGTAGGTATTCTAATGTCTTGAGTCATACCTCTGGTCTCGTGTTCCACCTTAACTTCCGCAGTTCTCGCACTTGCCATAAATTCAAAGAATGCCTATTTTCATGTTGTTCAAGCAAGAATATCCTATAGATCGTGGTACATTTTAGTAGCACTAGGTGGATGGAATATCTAGAATCATGTGCTTTAGACGGTATCTGCTATCTTAATCCTCACCGACGTCCAAGACACACACCGCCCTAGTAATGGAGCACGCCATCTACCCTTTTGGAGAAAGCCTCCACCTCCTTCCTGAGAACCACTTATTTAAGTTTAAGCAGAATGGGATCTTCATCTTGAAAGTGGACTTAACTTGACTACAAAGGATGAATCACACCCACTTTGCATTACCACACCACCTTCGGCTGAACTCCACCAACTGCACTCTAACCGGCTTGGGGTCTGTAAACATCCTTCACTAGCTCATTTTTGCCTTCCAATGTGAGCCACTCCCTTGTGACTGCTCGCTTAGGGCATCGCCTACCATATTGGCTATGTCCGGAATGGGATAAATACGCTGATGTCATAGTCCTTTAATAGCTCCAACCACCTTCTCTGACACAGATTTAGGTCCTTCTGACTCAACACGTACTAAAGGCTCTTATGATCTGTGAACACATCCACGTGAGCTCCATATAAGCAATGTCTCCATATTTTTAGTGCAAATACTTCACTCCCGGCTAACTCCAAGCCATGAGCTGGATAGCTCTTTCATGAACTTTGAGTTTTGCAGAGGCATAGGCTTTCACTCCTGCTCCCGCTGCATCAAAACACAACTAGGTCCAACTCGGAAAGCGTCACAATAGACAACCAACCCATTTGTTCCTTTTCCGGTAAGGTCAAACCGGAGCGGTAGTGAGTCAAGTCCTCAACTCCCGAAAACACTTCTCACACACATCCGACTACTAAAATTTCACTTTCTTCTGAGTTAACTTAGCCACAGGAGATGCTATAGAGGAGAAACCTTCCACAAACTGTTGATAAATACAATGACAAACGAACATATCCAGATACCGCTTTGAAGACTCGTCATCAAACCAAGGCTGCGGGGCGTTGTTAATGTAAGGACATCAATGCACAAAACTCACAGTGACTATACCGAGTTTTGAATATTTTTTTTCGGTATGTCACATTCTCTCACCCTTAGTTGATGATACCCTAAAACTACCATCTATCTTCGAGAAACAATTGGCTCCCTCAAGTTGGTCAAACAGTCACACCATGTGGACATGTTCTCTTTGATTGTAACCCTGTTCAAATCTGATGGCAATCTGCAGGCACATTCTCGAGGGTACCTCGTCCTTACGCACTTGTATAGCTCTAGGACACTCAGGAGAGATGCTAGGTTTGATAAAACCTTTCAAGAAGATATTTTGTTTCTTACCCTTCAACTCCTTGCTTAGCTGGACAAATTATATAAGGAGGGATGGAGATGGACTGAGTATCCGGGAGGAGGTCTATTTCCTTCTTAGGAAGTAACCTGTGAAGATCCTCAAGAAATACATCCTGGGAAACTCGACCACTGTAACCGACTGGATAGTTGGGGTCTTGAAGTTGGAATCTTTGACCCGAACTATATGGTAAATACATCCTTTGGAGATGAGTTTCTGGTCCTTAAGGTAGGAAATAAATCGACCCTTAGGCGCTGAACTACTGCCCGTCCATTTTAAAACTAGTTCATTTTGAAACTGGAACTTGATAACTCTAGTTCTACAGTTAACTGAGGCATAATCAGAGTATGACCAATCCATGTCGAGGATAAGTTCAAAATTGACCATGTCTAACTAAACGAGGTCAACTGGAATAACTTTATTCAGGACTGAGACTGGGTAGTTTCTATACACCCGGCTGGCTTTAACTAACTCACCAACTGGGGTGGAGCCTGAGAATGGTTTTGAGAGGACCTCTGGACTGATATCGAACTGAACTGCTATGTAAGGAGTAATGGATAAAAGAGTGGTTCATGGATCTAGGAGGGCATACACGTCCAGATGGAAGAGACGTAACATACTCGTGACTACATTAGGTGAGCTCTCCTAATCCTGACGGGAAGACAGAGCATAGAAATGGTTTCGACGCTGACCATCATCCGTACCTGATGTGTTAGCTTGTTGGGCTAGTCGACCTATTGGAGATGATGATGCAGTGGGTTGTGATCTCCCTCGCCCAGTTGATGGACACTCCCTGAGCCGATGTCCGAGTTGTCCACAACCAAAATAGCCCTCTCGACCTTGAAGGCACTTTGCCAGGTGATTCTTGCTACACTTGGGGAAAGCTAGGTATTTGTTTTCAACACTATGGCTCTGAGACTGAGTGCCAGATGCTCCACCCCTCCGATCCCGACGGGACCAGAAGGTTGGGGCACTGGCTGAGCTGGGTACTGGGGTCCTCTTCTATTGCTGTTGTTGCTGTACGCGACTGTTACCACTAGATCTCTGATAGTCATAATCTGACTTGCCAGTCCTTGCCCATTTGTTCTTTCGCTCCATATCATTCAACTTTTCGACCTCAATCGGCTGGGCATAGACAATCAAGCTGGAGAGGTCCATATCTTTAATCAACATCATTGTCCTACACTCCTTAAGGAGCATATTCGACACCCCATTCACAAATTTCAACATGCGAGCCCTTAGCTCGGCTACCATCTCTAGAGCGTACTTAGACAACCTGGTGAACTCCAGAGCATACTCCTCCACTATTCTATTGCCCTGTCTCAAGTTCATAAACTCTGCCATTTTTGCCTCCCTCAGCTCCCGAGGGAAAAATCTGTTCAGGAAAGCTGTGTGGAACTCCTCCCACTCAACCAGTCCTGCTCCCGCTGGCCACCTTCTTTCCATTGTTCATACCACACCTGAGCTACCCCTTTTAGCTGGTAGGCAGCCTGATCAGCACTCTCATAGGAGATGAAACCCATAATGCGGGTAATCTTCTTGATCTCATCCATGAACTCTTGGGGATCCTCCCCTACTTTGGATCCCTGAAAAGATGGAGGGTTCATACGTGTAAAGTCCCGCACCCTCGCAACAGCTATAGACCCATTGGTGTTCATCGGCACCACCTGCTGGTTCACCTGGTTGGTGACTATTTGGGCCATCAGTTGAATGGCCGCCCTGAACTCGGCGATAGATACGAATTATCTTGAGAGGCTGTTGCGGCTGGTGGGGCAGGTCTGTTTGCAATACTGACCCTTCTATCGTTACTGCGTCTGGGAGGCATGGTTCACTGAAATGAAATAGTGCACGAGTTAGAAGTTAATTTCTGTGTTTGAATTTTAACGCACAATAAGGAGTATGAACAAATGAGAGTTTTCTTAATAACATCTCGTAGCCTCCTCATCATAAGTGTGGCATGCTTCACACCCATGAAAAGGACTCTACTCGATGCGGCTTTCAGACATTCTGATGAGACTCTAAACCTAAGGCTTTGAGACTAAGTTTGTCACCCCCCGAGTCTATACCCTGGACGGGACACGGTATTTGGAGTCACAAGTCACCCCAAGTCGACCCTTGGTCTATCATACACTGGTATTATGAGTAAAACATGCATAGCGGAAGCTTTAAAATAATAATATAAATGCATTAATGAAGAATGAAACTGAAAACATAAATTTTAGAACATCTAAAGTCTGAAATTTATTCCGTGTCTGAAAGTTATCTAGCTGATGAGTTGTTGGGACAAGCCCCCAGCTAACTCTAAGTCTAACTAAACGTAATATAATGACTGAAAGAAATGAAATAATGCCTTTGAAGGATGAGGACTCACACTTCTACTGCTGAGGAGGAGGATCTAAAATTCAATGACTAGCGGTGATGAGTCTGAGAACTTGCAGCTGTATCATGAAATGATACAACATAAAAGTATGCGTCAGTACTTTGAATGCACTAAGTAAGTGGGAGAAACCACAACTGAATATAAGGCCTAAATTGAAATGACATGCAATGACCAATAAGTATACTGAACTGAACTACTGAAATAAGCTGAGATGGTCAGAATGACCCTGTCTGATGGTCAAAGAAATGCCTTAAGTTTGAGATACTGTACTGAACTGAGCTAAACTGATAGAGTTGGAACTGAACTGAGCTGCTTATTCTGAGACTGGACTAGACTGACTAGTGGGATAGTCTATAACCGACATATAACCACGTGAGCTAAGCGTAAAGCCCGATGTATACACCCTATCGGTAGGACCGAATATACCTTGCCAAGGTATAAAGGCATGAACTGGGTGATCACAAGAGTCTGGGGCCAATCAGGCCAAATAATATTGTAACCTATGCTGGTAACATAGTTCTGGGAACTTGGATGCGCTGGTACCCCGGCCTACTCAGTGCTAAGTCCTACTCCCACTGGAGAACCTAGACTTAACTATTAAGATGATAGCTCGAAACTGGGGTCAAAGACTAGTCAGGGATATAACTGAAAGTACCCTGAGAGTCTTGTCGGACCAGATTCTGAATCTGGGTTCTAGACTGGTTAGAGCTGCT
>JACEIK010005411.1:4435-38376 GCA_018107945.1 Datura stramonium | reverse complement strand
TTCATGAAAAGAATTACCCGACCAATGATCTTGAGTTGGCCGCGGTGGTGTTTGCATTGAAGATATGGCGGCATTACTTGTATGGGGTCCACGTGGATGTGTTCACGGATCACAAGAGCTTGCAATATGTTTTCACGCAGAACGATCTCAATCTTCAGCAAAGGAGGTGGTTGGAGTTGCTAAAGGACTACGATATGAGTGTTCTTTACCATCCGGGCAAGGTTAATGTGGTTGTGGATGCACTTAGTAGGCTCTCTATGGAGAGTGTGTCCCACGTGGATGGGGGAAAGAAGGAGTTGGTGAAGGATGTCCACCGACTTGCAAGGTTGGGAGTTAGATTAATCGACTCGACCGATGGCAGCGTTGTTGTGCAAAATGGGTCAGAATCGTCCTTCGTGGTTGATGTTAAATCCAGGCAAGATGAGGATCCAATTTTTAGGAAGCTGAAGGAAGCGGTGCAGAGTCAAAAGGTGGAGGTTTTCTCCCAAGGGGGAGATGGTGTTCTATGATATCAGGGTAGGCTATGTGTCCTAGACATTGATAATTTGAGGGTTTGGATATTGCATGAGGCACATGGTACCAGATATTCCATCCATCCGGGATCTATGAAGATCTATCGGGATTTGCGGAAAATCTATTGGTGGGATGGTATGAAGAGGGATATTGCAGAGTTCGTAGCCAAATGTACAAACTGTCAGCAAGTGAAGGTCGAGCATCAAAAGTTGGGAGGTGTACTTCAGGATATTAGCATTCCTACTTGGAAGTGGGAAGAGATAAATATGGATTTCATTACAGGCCTACCTCGTACTCGCCGACACTATGATTCCATTTGGGTGGTTGTAAGCAAGTTAACTAAGATTGCACACTTCCTACTAGTCAAATTCCATGGATTCAGCGGATGATTATGCTAAATTCTATATTGGGGAGTTGGTTCGACTTCACAGAGTTCCCTTGTCTATTATTTTAGACTGAGGTACTCAGTTTACCTCCCAGTTCTGGCGGTCTTTCCACAAGGGACTTGGGACTCAAGTCAAGCTCAGCACAGCCTTTCATCCGCAAACGGATGGCCAAGTCGAGTGGACAATTTAGACCCTCGAGGATATGTTGAGGGCATGTGTTATGGATTTCAAAGGTAGTTGGGATGATCATTTGCCCTTGATCGAGTTTGCCTATAATAATAGTTATCACTCCTAGTATTCGGATGGAATCGTTTGAGGCTCTTTACGGCGAAGGTGTAGATTGCTAATCGGATGGTTTGAGGTTGGTGAGCGGCCATGATAGAGCTGATTGTTCAGTTCCTTGAGGCCATGGTAAAGGTCAGTTGATAAGGGACGGTTGAAAACGCCCATCGAGTTGTTACAAATCGTATCTTTGATGTGAGAAGAAGGGATACGGGTTTGATGTGGACGATTGGTGTTTCTGAAGAGTATCTCCCATGAAGAGAGTCATGCGGTTTTTTGGAAAAGAAAGGAAATCTACGTGCTAAGTTGGTCCTTACCGGGTTGTCGGAAGAGAGTTGGCGAGGTGGCATATGAGTTGTACTTTCCATCGAGCTATCTTCGGTTCATCCCACATCTCTCATGTATCCTTTTGAAAAAGCGTTTGGGTGATCCAGCCTTGGTAGTCCCAGATGAACAACATTGGGGGTAAAATACGGCCTCGGTTATGAAGAAATTCTCGTTGGATCTTGGATCGTCAAGTTCGGAAGTTGAGAAGCAAAGAAGTAGCTTCGAGTTAAGGTTTTATGGAGAAATTAGCATCTTGAAGGAGCTACTGCAGGAAATGAAGTGGATATGATGGATAGATACCCACATTTGTTCTCTACCGGCTCGGTTCAGACTTGGTATCCCAGCTTCCTTATGAATCTATTTAGTTTTCATGATTTATTTCATATGGCAAGTCAATTTTTGTTATGATGAATGTACGTGAGAGTTTAAATTCGGGCTTGACTATGTGGATCTTTTCGGAGGTAATCATTCGTCGATTTTCGATTTAAAATGAGTATTGTGAATATGATAAATTATATGTTTCTATTTCTTTGCTTGTTTCCTCATTCGGGCAGAGAATGTTTCCACAGGGAGATATTGTAACACCTCGGGAAGGGCCTTACATTGGACTAGGGAGTTGAATTTGAAGGAGTGC
This sequence comes from Datura stramonium, assembly GCA_018107945.1. NCBI lineage: Eukaryota > Viridiplantae > Streptophyta > Magnoliopsida > Solanales > Solanaceae > Datura > Datura stramonium. The sequence goes on along the minus strand of JACEIK010005411.1, from coordinate 36,234 downwards.
GAGAAAACCGGCAAAATATCACGGGGCCAGGGGGCAACTCAACTACTCATGGTTGGATACCATGAGTTGTCATAACGTGCGTGGTATGGGGTTCAGGGTGGCAGTGGTGACAACGGACGTAGTAACGACTTGTTTTGGGGAACAACGAGTCGTTGTTAGTGGTTGTAGAAAGGGATGAACTTAGAGGCAGATAGGGGCACCACGGGGCATCCCATTATCAGTGGGAGAAGTGATGGCCCGTTGTTTTTAATCGTTGCTTGTGGGTTGAGATTTCTAGTGCATATAATGGATTGAGACCACGACTCATTGGAAGCAACCACAAGTCATGGTGAAGGCTCGTGGTAAGGGAAGTTCGAGAATGGTCAAAGGAGTTGACAACGGTCGATCCATGACCCATGGATGGAAGCAACGACTCATCTGTCGTGTTGTGGGGAGAACCTAAAGTATGTGGTGAGCGGTAGACCCAGCTGACTCGATACCACAGTCGTAGTATCATCGCGACCCGTGGTATCGGTCGTCGGTCCGTCTAGATCGGTTTTTCGGGGAAATTTCATTAGGACATTTTGACTTTTTCCATGTGAGACCTAAACTACATCGTTTTGTGTATTTTCTGAGTGTGATAAGTTGGGTTAAGTCCCTAATGCATACCATTCCCATGCAAGAGCTTTAGAGGTTTTAGGGAGATTGAAGGTCTTCTTATCCAAGTTTCCATAAATTTCTTTGTGGGTATTCGAGGAACTTTGAAATCGGTCCATTTCAGGCATGTAGGGTTTAGAATGGGTGAATCCTTTTGCACCCATGCCCAAATTTACGATTAAATCAATAATTCTCCTATTTCCAAGTTCTATAGGGTTTTGCAATGCATTAAATTGTGATTTCTCTTTATGGGTATTATTTAATTGAGTTTTAATTTTTGAATTATGAATTTATGATTTTGATTTTTTTAATATTTTTAATTTATTAAAATTGTTATGTTAGTTTTCAAGCTTTTAAATCTAAAATGCCCATTGATGAAAGTTCATGAAAGTTAATGATTTTTGATGAATACTCCATATTTTGAGTTTATTGATGATGGAAAAGCATGATTTCAAGTTCCCATGTTTATAAGCATATTTTGGAAAGAATTGAGTATGTTGAAGTATTGGGCAATACCCACATGCTGAAGAATGATTTACGATTCATGAAATGAATGACATGATTTATGCGATTTATGATGTTGGGCTGATGAAAAAGGGCCTTTGGTTCCTTGGCTAAGAATGTTTTAAAGGGGACAAATGATGATAAATGATATATTTTGACGATGAATCTTAATGCATGATGTTATTGATTCACGTACGATCCTATATGCATGTTTTGGGAGCCATTTTTAGCACCAAACGGCTAAACGTTCAAATGACTACGCCGTTGTCTTATAACCACATGCCATCGTAGGTTTCCAATGATATGTTGTATTGATAATGATCCACCGAATGTGATATCACTGCTGATGCAAGACCCTCGCACAGCAAGCCGGGGTCGGCTACGCCGCTTGAGGCGAGATGGTTGGGGAATCATGAAAGGCTCTACCATAATGGTGTCGGTTATGACGAGTCCTCCCATTGTTCATGTCTTATTGCATTATTATGTTTATGTTATTGGCTCAAGTCATGTTTGATAAAGTTTACTTACGATTATGATCATGAACTCTTTATGAATGACTTGAAAGCATTAGGCCTTATGTTTTCTTGAAGTTTATGATACAAGCATGATGTCCTTCTCCTATTTTTATTTATGATTTATTTTACTTTTAATGTCTGTTTACTTTGCTTGAATACTCGACACATTCCACATACTAACCACATTCTTTTTTATCTTCATTGTCATTTCATGACACAAGGTTCGGATCTACGCTCATCCTTATTCTTAGTCCATCTCGGCTCTCGCTCTTAGATTATTGGTGAATCCTCATGTCTGAGGGCCATTTGACAGCTTTTATGTTATCTTGTGTTTCAGTATTGGTTGAGTTAGTTGGGGATATTGTCCCGTCAACCCATCGTATGTAGTAAGAGGCTTTCGAAAGTATGTAGTACTTAGCTTATGATTATGTCATACTTTCGGATGTTATGCTATGAGTATGTTTTATGCTAAGTATTCCGCTTATTAAATGAGATTAGGCGTATGCACGTGCCATGGAGTCGACTTGGAGTTTCACAGGGTCCATTGTCCCATGTCTCCGTCTGGGTGTACGTTGGTCATTGACATAAGTGTTTTTCAAAGATAAACCTTAGATTCGGGTATCATCATCTCAGGGTTCGGAAGTGGCATTAGAAGACGACCTTCAAGACTCGATATAGTCCCTTTATGAGTTTGTAGTTGTTTCTTCTAGACTAACGAATGCTCTGCGATTTTATGGATTTGATGAACGGGGTGTTCAAGTCGTATTTGGATATTTCGTGATCGCGTTTATAGGCGGCATTCTCATATACTCTCGGAGCAAAGAGGAGCATGCCACTCGTTTGAGGATGGTGCTACAGACTTTAAATGATCTTGATTTGTATGCTAAGTTTCGGCAAGTGTGAGTTTTGGTTAAACTCTATAGCATTTTTGGGTCATGTGGTGTAAAGTGAGGGTGTACAAGTGGGCTTTCAAAAGATAGAAGCGGTGAAAGAATTGACCTAGACCGGTTAATCCCTTGGATATCGAGTTTCTTAAGCTTAGCTAGTTACTATAGGAGGTTTGTGGAAGACTTTCATCCATTGCGATGCAGATTGACTAAGTTGACCTAGAAAGTGCAAGTTTCAATGGTGAGGCCTATAACAAGAGCTTTCAAGAGTTGAGCTACGACTCACCTTAGCACCAATTTTGACTCTGCTTGAGGGGCACCAATGGGTTTGTTTATATTGTGATGCCTCGAGGGATCGGCCTTGGTTGTGTACTAATGCGGCATAGTAAGGTTATAGCCTATGCTTCATGGTAGTTGAAGGTCCATGAAAAGAACTACTTAACTCATGACCTCGAGTTAGCGGTAGTAGTATTTTCCTTGAAGATTTGGAGACACTATACGTATGGGGTCCACGTGGATGTGTTTATAGACACAAAAGCCTATTTGTGTTTACTCATAAGGATATAAATCGTCAAATACCAGGTGGTTGGAGCTTCTTAAAGATTATGATATAGTGTCCTTTACCATGCGGGAAAGGATAATGTGGTGACAGATGCTCTTAGCCGGGCTTTCTATGGAGAGTAAACGACATGTAGATGAGGAGAGAAGAGTTAGTGAAGGATGTGCATTTCTTGCACGACTAGGAAGTTCGTCTTGTTGACTCGACGAGAATGATGGTGTCATTGTTCATAATGGATCAGAATCTTCCTTGTGACCAAGGTCAAGGCTAGACAAGATAGGATCTTATTTTGGTAAGGTTAAAGAAAGCTGTTAGAATGTCCGAGAAGGTGGAGGTTTTCTCCCAAATAGGAGATGGTGTACTACGATATCGGGGTTGTTTGTGTGTCTTAGGGAGTTGATGACTTGAGGAGAAGATGTTGCATAGGGATCATGGTTCCATATATTCTATACATCCAGTGCCACCAAGATGTACCATGACATACGGAAAGTTTATTGGTGGGATAACTGAATAAGGACATAGCATAGTTTTGGCTAAGTATACCGGGTGTCAACGAGGTGAAGGTTGAGCATCGAAGACTTGGAGGTGTGCTTCAAGACATTATCATCCCCTGCTGTAAGTGGGAGGAAATCAATATGGACTTTGTCGAGGTTGCACCCGTACTCGTCGATAATATGACTCTATTTGGGTGATTGTAGACGAGGTTGACTAAAGAAACTCATTTTATGCGGCCAAAACTACCAATTCGGTGGAGGATTATGTTAAGTTGTATATTGAGGAGTTAGTTAGGTTGCATGGAATTGCCCTTGTCCATCATATGGATATAAATTTTCTCGGTTTTCCTCCCGAGTTTTGGAGATTGTTTTAGAAGGGACTTGGTACTCGAGTCCAGCTTAGCGCGACTTTTTTCCGCCTGAGGCAGGATGGTCGGGGCGGCGGACTATTTATACTCTTGAGGATATGTGAGGTATGTGGCAGATTGATTTTGAGGTAGTTGGGATGATCATTTTTCTCCTCAGCAGTTTTGCATATAACAACAATTACCATTTCGGCATTTAGATGGCTCCATTTGAAGCTATTTATAAAGGTGATGTAGATCACCAATTGGTTGGTTTTGAAGTTGGTGAAGCTACGTTGATAGGACTGATTTGTTCCATGAGGCTATTAAGAAAGTTCATCTTATAAGGAAAGGCTAAAAACACCCTAGAGTCGTCAAAAAATTACTATGCGAGATGTGAGAGGAGAGAACTTGAGTTTGAGATGATAATTGGGTATTTACGAGTGTCTCCCATGAAGGGAGTGATGGGATTCAAAGAGAAAGGAAACTCATTCCTCGCTATGTTGGCATGTACGGGGATTGTGAAACGTGTTGGCAAGGTGGCTAATAAGTTGGAGCTCTCAGTGGCTTCCAATGCATCAGTTTTCCATGTATCCCTTTTAAGTGAATGGATGGTTGTCCGGTAGAGAGCGTAGGTGTGAAGGGCCAAGCGCCCCTGACTATGAAGAGGTTCAGTTTTAAGCTCTACTTGATTGTCGAGTTTGGATGCTAAGAAATAAGGAAGTAAGCTTCGTGGGGTTTTTGTGGCGGAATCAGCAATTGAGGGAGCTATGTAGGAAAACAAGAGTATAATGGCTAAATACCGCATCTATTCCTTTCATAGTTTTAGCTTGAGGCATCGGTTTCCTCCTTAGTATTCTATTCGTTTCATGTTTTGATTCATGTCCCAGAGTTTCTTTCATGTTAATGTATATATGTGTGATTCATGGCGAATTTAGTTAGGTCATATTCCGATCGGACCATGGTACGCTTTAGATGTTGTTATTTGAGATGTCAATTCTGTTTTGACTTTAAGTGTTCGTTCACATTCGAGGATGAATGTTCCCAAGGAGTATAGTACCGAAGTGCCTAGGACTAGTCTCGGGAGTTAAAGGATATAACGAAGTTAGGAAAAATGTCGCGGGACGACCTATTGAGCAGTCGTGGGAAGCTTCCATGGACCGTTGGTCCCTTTGTTGGCATTGGTATGGTCAGGCGAGGTCGGGACCAACAATCCATTGAATGAATCTTTGGTGATGTAACGAGTTGTGGTAAGGAGTCGTTATAAGGAGTGGTCCTTGTCAAGGTGGCCGAAGGCATGATTCGCTAGTGCGACTCGTATAGCCAGACAATGGTAATTGCTATGTTTCCGTTAGGAGGACTTCCGGAAGGTGGTAGTTGGGGAGTGGTGGAAGCGGGTGGAAACGGCAGGTTGTTAGGACTAGTAACGACTTGTCTTGTCGGTCGTGGTTGAACACGAGTTGGAATTTAGCAAAGAAACGGGAGAGTAGATAGTTGTTTGGAATAATGACTCATTCTGTTGAGTCATTGTCATGGAACCATAGAAGGTAAGAAATGAAGGAAGGAAGTAATTCGATACCACAAGTCGTGGTATCGGGGACGGCTACGTGGTATCGTGGTCACTAGGTGCAAAATTTCCGAGACTTTTTCATTAAGGCTATATTCGTAATTTCTAAGCTCTCAGGTCCTAAATTAAATCATTTTAAGCTTAGTTAGAAGGGTTTTAAGAGTGTTAAACCTATCCTATGACTTACCATTCCATGCATGAAAGTTTAGAGCTTTTCCTCGGAGATCAAGCTTAAAGAATTCCCCAATTTTTCTCAATTTCCATTGGGCTTTCAAAGGAGTGTAAATCGGAATTTACCCCGGAGTATATAAGGCTATGAAGAGTTTGGACCTTTCACTCTCATGATCAAAAATCTTCTCAATTCCATAAAATTCAATTCTAGATTCAAGTTCATGATCTTGCATGGGGTTTATCCAACGGTTTTTGAAATTCTCTATGATCTATCTATGGGTGAATTTTGCCCATGTATCAAATAATATTTTATAATCTATAGGAAGATTTTATAGCTATTTTGATTATTAATTCATAGTTTCAAATTTTAATTAAATTATGCCCAATTATATATGCTTCATGAAAAGTCAAATTATGATTCCACTATGATCTTGATCTTCTTAGCCCTTATGATTTATGATTATTGATATGATTTCTCTCCAAGTGCTCATCATAGATTTATGAATATGTATTTTTGTAGTATGCATGTTCTTCATCATTTATGAATTTATGACTCTTGACCAACTCATGGGCCCTTATTCATAGCTAATCATGTATTCAAGTGGATCCATTATGTTATTATTTATTTGTCCATGAACTTCATGAATGATTTTATGATTATTATACGAGCCCTCATGTGCATGTTTTTAGGAAGGCGGTGTCTAGAATCGAGTAGATCAACAACGTTCGAGGTAAACCTCGTGGTCTCGAACTGTGCCACCGTAGGTATATACATATATTATTCGTCCCTTTGATATCACCATATTGCATGCCCCTTGCAGAAGGCTTGAGGCGATCACGACCCTTTAGGTAAAATAGTGGGGCATCATGTAAACTCTATCATGATGGTGTCGGTAAAGGCGAGTTTCTCCCATTATTTCCTCATGATTTATGCATGGTTATGTTTATGTTACTTTGGCTCAAGTTATGTTTTATAAAATTTCTCTTATAACTATGATTATGATTGGATTATGAAAGGTTTGAAATCCTTGAACCTTATGTTTACATTATGATATTTACTTTACGATCACGTTGTCCTACTCTTATGAACTCTTATGTATTTTAGCTGTCCATTTTACTTACCTTGCATACTCGGTACATTTCAACTGCGCTGGCATACTCTATGTTTGTATTGTTTCATGTCTGGTCAGGGATCGATCTTGCGCATCCTTAGTCTTTCTTTCTCCTCGAGCCTATCTAGCCGAGTGTTGGTGAGTCCTCATCCTTCGGAGACATTTAGTTATCCATTATTCGTTCTTTCGGTTACATACTTTGTCGAGCTAGTTTTAGGATGTTGTCCCATCGGCTCATCGAGTTATGTTAGAGGCTTTTCATACATTATGTATAAATCGGCTTTTCAATATTGACTCTATTTTAAATTGATATGTATGCAAAATTACCTTAAGCACATGTTTTGTTTTATCATTTTCCACTTTTGTATGCTCTTAGCTTCTATGTTTATACTATGGAGTCGACTTAGAGTCTCTCGAGTTCCTTGTCCGTGTCTCTATCACGGCCTATGTTCCGTTCGTGACACATCACCGCCACTTAATGTTCATCATACCATCATTAGGAGAAATAAGGTGAACACATCTCTCCTCTAGGGGAATATTTACAATCTTGCCACAAGTGGGGTTCTCCACAATAAGGACATGGGTCATTACGATAAGGGTTGCAACCAACAAACCTCCTTTCATTCCATGATGCCATAATACAAATTCAAATTAACAAAAATAAAAATAATACAAGATGTAAAACAAAATGCAAAGCAAGTTTGAATCAACAAATAACTAATGGCTATCACAACTCAACTCTATACTTGGCATACGATAACTTCCAAATTCACTCCTCGCTAGAAGAGAGTGTAAATGATTGTTGGCAAAACAAATATACCCGACGAAAGTCGAGGTCAGACCTAAGAGAATTGAATCGATAGTTCAAAGGTTATAATATAATTCAAACTAGAATGCATCGTTATTCAACATTTGAAAAGTAAAAATGGGGAAAAGGAAAATAATATCTAATTCTAACTTCGAGCTAAGTGAGGGGGATTCCAATTGTTGTAATCACAAGTGAGATGGCTAGGAGTGTGCTATTGATGGGCTAACAACTAAAATGGGATCTATTTGATTGCCTCGAGATTCAAATTTAGAATAGATAGAAGTGGATAATTATCATTCTCTTGTTTTTCATCTAAACTTTATTTATTTATAACTTAAATTCATAAATTAAATTAAAAATTCAAATTATCAACCACAAAAACTTGAGAAAGGATCAAAGATATTCTAGCCTTGAAACTTTAATGGAGTGGGAATGTAGTTTTGACTATCGTAGCTCAACCCCACACATCAATACTCCAAATGCTCCTTATTATTTTCTCACCCAATTCTCTCCCTTCTTCCTCAAGCAAAAGCAAGAAAAGTAAACAAAATTCATGTTTGCAACCATCAATTTTTACAATTGAAACTTGGAGAAAATAATAGAGTGTTTTGTACTTATAATTTATAATCCAAGAGCAATTAATCAATACCCATTCAAATTTATAAACCCATCATACACACCCCTAAGGCAAATTAGCTATGCATATTAAGAGAGAGAGAGAGAAGATGATCACAATCACACAGAATTTGCTTCACAAGTTCTTACAATAATGGTGGAATTCCCCAAAAGCGGGTTAAAGGAAAGAAGAAGAAAAGTACTTTTTATCTCTATAATTCTATGGTGTTTTTCTTCTCTCTAGAGTGAATGTGTTGTAGTGTGTGGTGTACAATTTACGTGCGGTGAGTTTACAACACTTTGATACCCAAAATTGGGAAAATAGCATGGACTTAGGAGTGTTTATACAGATATGATGTGCTTTTACTTTATTTTCAAGGAATAGGTATTGAAAGGCTGAATTGTCACGAAAGATGGATAAAAATGCGAGAAGAAGAGCAAATGCGGATCTCGGTACAAGTCGTACCATCTTGATATGAGTCGTGCGAGAATGCGTGAAAAGGACCGGGAGAAAATTGTGAAGTAAAGGAAAGTACAGCTCATAATTACGAGTCATACCATCACAGTACGAGAATGCATTGCCATGGAAGTCGTGAAAAAGTTCTAGAAGGAATTGCACGAGGCCAAGTATCCTAGTAGGGGTGGCACTCACGAGTGGAAACAGAGGAAACCTACCTAAGACTCATACCAAGGAACCATGGAAAAGGCCATAAGAATAGATGATTGGCGAGAACTCAAGTACAAGAAGGAGTTACGGATCGTGGGATCAAGGTACGAGTCATATCATGCCATCAGTGATAGTTAACGAGAAGATGCCGGTGATTACAAGATCAAGAAATGGGAAGATTTTACGACTTGTAGGTTCTTGAGATACGAGTCGTACCATGTCTCAACATGGCGGTGGCAAATCAGCAATGTATGAGTCAAGAATTACGACCCGTACAATGCTATTATGGAGTCGTACGTGAAGGCGGCAGCGGTTTTTGGTAGTTTCCTGTTTACTTAGGAGAAGGTCCCAATTATTTGTATAAATACTTTTTAGGTTATTTTCAGTATAGAGAAGTGAAGAGAGACGATTAAACGTAATTGAGACACAAGTTGTTGTTAATTTTAATTCAATTCTTGGAGATTTTTCTTGAATTTCTTCTTTGTTCTTGGATTATTGAACATCAATTAAGCGTATTCAGCGGGTTTTTCTTTCAATCATCGTTGTAAACATTTAATTATGTGTTTATCTATGAATGCTAATAACAATTTTACGATCATGAGAGGCTAAAGCATCCACAACTAGGGTTGTGGTAACCATGATGGATTAACAAACTAGGGTTACCGCAGTGAGTCAAAACCAATGCTAAACACTTGTATTATATTATCTTCGTCTTTAATGTTTCTTAACGACAACATTAAGACTTACTTAATTCTTTACTTGATCCTAGAGAAGTAGAGATTAGGAAAAGAGAATTACAATAGTGCCTTGATCTTTATGGGTCATTGTATAACTTGAGGCTGCGGTTGCGGGATAGTTATTTAGAAAAAATTATTAACAATTGAATAAAAATTGCTCATGAGACCTAACTAGGTGCCGGATAGCTCCACAACAACACAACTTCCTATATCCACTTATCCTTCGGGAGTTGAGTATAGTCATCTAATAGGGACAAACCAATTGTTCGAGTAGACCCTAGTTATCAGTTCTAAAAATAAGCATTGGGATAGATCCGCAGCGTGTAAACTCAGAGTAGTTTTATGAAGCCATGGGTAACATTTACCCTATTTAATTGCAAATCTTGATAAACAACAACCGATTTTCAATATTGTTTTATAATTGTTTTTCTATAAACCTCTTTTTGGAGATAAAAGACCTAAAAGTTTAAATACACTGCATTAGTCAATTCTTACCATATTCCCCATTGGTTTCTCCCTGACCTTTGTTGGGTTATTTATTGACTAAGTCCATTTCATACTTTATCGGGATTGTGGTTGAAGATTATCAACAATGAGGGTGATAAATATCTGCAACTTTCTTGTGTATAAATTTCCAATTTCCCTTGGAAGCTTCTAGGAGATTTGCCACCCCTTTCGTACATTTTCCCCTTTTATAAGCGAAATGGGTAACTTGCCTTTTGAATTGTGTTTGCGGGTGCCAGCACCAGTGAAGCAGTGAATAGTACCAACCTATGAAGCACCGGTGCCAACCTGCGAAGAACCGGTGAATAGCCGGTGCTAACTTGTGAAGCACTAGTCAATAGCCGGTGGAAATAGTTGAACCTATGTTTTGCAAGTCTAAATCTGTATTTCGCCGATTAAAAGCATGTCTTTAGCATCGTTTTGGTTAAAGTCTTCCATTATATTTGTCTCCTTCAAATGCATACAATGAGAAGAAAAAGAGGCATAAACCTTCTAAATGAGTTGAAAATCAGAAAAGGTCATGATCAAAGACGAACGAGTTGGTAAATTACCAACTCATCATAGTAATAATCGTGACGACATTTACGGAGTTGCCTCTTGTGCAACGCGTTAAAATTGCGACATGATAAAAGTCACTCTCACTCCTTCATTCGAGTGAAATAGTTAGTATACGAAAACTGCTAAATTCTATGCAGTACATGTTGCTCCAGCTGCACGCTTAACCTCCAGGCTCTACCGTTGGCTTTACAATGAAATCCTCATAGTGAGGTGGCATTCTTGCCACGTAAACATCAGACTTCTTTCTAACCATCCAAAATCATTGACATCTTTCCCTACATCACCTTTATAACTACATCGGCGAGTGGCTAAAAATCCCTTCCCCAAAATGAAGAAAATTGCTGCATCTACTTCGTAATCCCGGGGTTATGAAATCCATCGGTAAAATGAAAGGTCCAACCTTGATCAGGCGTCCTCTATGATTTCATTAGGATAAGTAAGGCGGTTAACAAGCTGCAAATTCACTATGGTAGGACGTGGTTCACCTAAAGTCAAAGTTTTGAATAATGATACAAACATCAGTTAATGCTCGCACCCAAGTCATGTAATGTTTTGAACCATCTTTCTTTGCTTCCAATAGCAAGCTGGAATGGTAAGCCTCAGGGGTGTTCGGCTTGCTTTTTGAATTTTGTTACGCTTTTGAAGCTACCCTCCTCCATGAGAGCCACAGTCTTAAAATCCATAAGCCTCCTATTTCTTTGCCACAATATCTTTGAGATACCAGCGCTACTTAGGAACTTCCTACAAAAGCTCCACCAATATGGCAAGTTAACATGTACTGCTTTAACACATCAAGAAATTTCCAAGCTATGTCTTCTTTTACGCTGCTTAAGCCTTTGTGGAAAGGGAGGGGTGATGCAGCTACAAACTTCGGCTTTGAGTTATGACTCCCCAACCTCTGTATGGACATCACAACCGCTCTACCTAAACTTCCTTATCTCTCACCTCACCCGGCTCTTTATCCTTTGCACAAAGAAATTGCATTCACATTTTCCTTGGGATTTACTTTCACCGATGTTACTTTCAGTGCCCACTTGTGGTTTTAATGTCTATTGAAACCAATTTCCCCATCTCTCCATCTCATGGATGGACTTACGCATCTCATTAACCACCAGAGTACGCTGAACCGTCCACTACTTCATTGTTTCTTCTAATGACTGCTCGGTTATTAGCCACAGCAGGAATGCGATAGTTGTTACGGAGCCATTTGAAATTCTTATTCCCTCCCCATGAGGGATTGACGTCTATACCCTTTATTGTAAGTATTACCTTAAAACCTCCACCATGACTTTATTGTCCTACAAAATATACAAACTTTGAGTTTAGTGGACATCACGAATAGCGGCGTTCTCACGCACCTCGCATGATGGTGGAGGAGTCTTGACTTGATGGACATAGCCCAGACACGACTTCTTGTCGGTATGGTACAAGCTTGTAGATCACATTTCACAGTGACTAATATCTTTACTCGGATTCTTTGCTATACCATCTACCTCGAGCTTTCCTAGCACCACATTTGTTGTGAATCCTCATGAGTCTGATAGTCTTGATTCTCGGTGACATGAGGTTAAAAGAGCCGTTTATCATATCTCTTGGAAAAATTTTATCCTCAATGGGGTCGTGTCAAGAAAAGATCTTGGCTGCAGTTTCAGCCCCTACTTTAAAAATTATGCCCGATAATCTCCTTCAAGCTTGCATGGTATGGGCCATCCATCAAGTAGCCTTTATATCGTACCCAAGCCTAAGCCAAGGTTTCACTATCTCTACACAAAATTAGAGATCTTCCCGCTCGAGTTCTTTTGTCCTTCTTGAAGAGAAGAACTTTGATGAATTTATTGGAAAGAACCTCAGAAGTGGTGATGGAACAGCTCATTCTAAAAGCTAATCCTTGGCACAATGAACGAGAATGGAAACAGTAGGCTTAACATACTCATCTAACATTTTGATGAGTAAGTTCTCACTCATGTCCATAGACATCATCGGATGTCTATGAGGATCCTTGTACGGCTTGCCCTAATATTGCTTAAGTATTTTGGGCCAAGCTTGCACTTAGTCCTTCCTTCAACTTCGAAGTTTCCAGTGATAGACGACTTGATGATTGCTTTAAGAAGAATTCTCCAAGTTCGGCCTAACAAATTTCAACCTTTGGAACCCTCTCTTGGTTGTTACCTTGTGCTTCCTCGTTATTCTCCATAGTGAGTTTGTGAAAGGTTTCTCTCTATTTAGGATCAAGGAAGCTGATATGGTCCTGGAAGCTTCTCGTAGTTGGCATACAACGAACACGCAGCAATTTTAAACTTCACAATAAACAAACAAAAATGTAAAATATAGAATAGCGGAATAAAAATCCTAATCTGCAAATGAATAACCAATCTTCAAGTCCCAGAGCAACGGTGCAAAAACTTGATGTCCCCTAAGTGCACGTGTCACGCCCCGCCTTGGGGGTATATTGGCACACAGTGCCACTACTAGGACCTAAGCGCACAGACTACGTGCCTAAGCACATCGGGTGCACACAGGCTGGCTCTAACTCGAGATTCATGGAATCAACGGGCTATGCGGCGTAAATACAGCCTCGAGTCGGCCAGGCCTATAGCCACCTATCTGTGTGTCCCGGCTAACGAGAATCATACTCGTATAGGGGAAACCTATGACAAGGCCACCATCTTTGTCTGATTATCTCACAACTCAATATAATGAATCTTGAACATCTACGTGACCGGCGGTCACCACTACTATCTGAAACGGCCCCATACGACCAACACAATCAACAACACTAAGTAACTAAACATACACACGGCCCCACACGGCCAAGTTACAGCTAATCACGAGGGAGATATACCACAATCGCAAGCCTCACAGAATGCGATAAGATGGTCGGGACCCGGGGCCCCGACCTACCACGTCTTGTACAATAAAAAGAAAATGAACTACACCTCTAAATATCAAGCTACGGATGACGGAGCTGATGACTCAATAATTTGTTTGGAATCCTGAGGATCGACTCCTGGGTACGCTGATTTGCCCGGCCCAGTAATGCGGTACCCCAAACGGGCGTCGTACTGCGGGTACCAGTATGCAAGAAAAGCGGAACATAACTGAATATAAACAACATAACTAGAAGCTATGAGCAGTAGCAAATATAAGGTATGCGGGCTGATTGAATCAGAAACGAGGCTTTTACATGCGAAAGTAAGCGAGCATACACATCGTCGTGACGATGCAAGCATCTATCGGCTAATAAATAACATATATACATATACATATATATAACAAGCAGGACCAATACCATCCCCCATAGCCGGAAGGTTCCAACCAACAAGCAGCAATCTATATATTACCTACCGGTCAAAACCATCCAAACAAATAAGTCACTCCACTCGTCTACTTACTACGAACGCCTCTACTGACCCCCTGGGTCTCCGGCTCGAGCTATGACCTCACGATATAAATAGCGTAGTACCGAGCCGGAGGACTCTGTCTTGTAAGCATGCTCCCTTAGCGTATGCGTATGCGCAATCTATCCCACAGGCTCAAGCGCACAACAAGGTAAGTTTGCTCTTGCTATCTTGTCCGGCTGATATGAGAATGCTCCATCCGTCTCCGTCCTGCGGACGGCATGCCATTCCTTGGAGTAGCGTATCCCCACCCTCACGGTGGGTCGACACGATTACCAACCGGGTGCGGTGAGGACGCTCAAGGGTGCCCTCATAGCACAAACAAGTCTCAACAATCAATAATCACATATAGCAAGCATGTTTTGAGCTGAAAATACTATCTATTACGATTTCTCATTAGAACTCTTTTACGTATCTTTTTTTGATTCTCATCTTGAATTATATTGTATGGGATATTATCTGGCCCCACATTTTGATATTGCTACTAACTTTTATTCTGAACATATCTCATAATATTATAAACATGCTTGCTAAATTCAAAAGCACGCTTGCTAAACTCATACGGGGACTCGATTCTTGACTTGAATTCTTTCTTCTATATAACACGCTATCTCTTGTCTTCCCGGATTACTAACTTGCCGAAGGAATTAGCTACAGCCCCACCTTCGCTTGCCCCAGGATTTCTTCCCGACTAACGGGCGAAGCTCGGTCCGATATACAACTATTTCTCCCCAATGCATTTATATATATATCAATTAGAACTGAATACACTAATTTACGGAAGAAAACATTACTTTCGATATATATATAGCCAAATTTTACTTATGAAAAACGGTCGAAAACTCGCTTTTTCTCGAAAGTCGAGAAGGGAGAAATACTCAACTTTAAGCTAGGAGTATATTGACATTAAGTTGGAGCAATTCCACTTACCTTGGCTTGGTAGCACGACGATTGTGGCTGAATTTCACGAAAACTTCGGCTTAGTAGAATGCTCCTTCTTGCTAAATACCTCGTATGAGATTAATTCAGTTTGGTTAATTCGAGTTTGGACCGTGTTTGACAGCGTAATCGGAAGGAAATTAACAATAAACCTCGTTCTCCCTGTTTCCCTGCGTGTTCTCTGGAAATTATGAAGTGATTGTGAAATAAACCAAAGTGGGAGGCCCTTTTATTCTTGGGAATTTTAAGTCGCATTAATCAAATGCGATTTATAAGTCGCATTCCTGGAATGCGATTTATAAGTCGCATTCGTCGAACGCGACGCGCCGACTTGGCGCTTGTCCGATCTTTCCCCGGGCCTTTTCCTAGCATGTTTGGAATTCAAAAACTCTTAATCAACATGCGAGTAGGCCATCTACGTGTCGAGAATTTACCGGGTGTAACAACACGTGGTCATCAAGTAATATAGGATAGTGAAATCCCAATTATCGATCCCTCAGAGACTTGTCAGATTACTCATTTAAGGTTAACTCTTTATTTCGCTATTCTAATAAAACAGATAAAAATGGGGAATGGTTTGGAGAATTATACTGCTAAACTTGAAATGAAAATGAATTAATAAACTAAAGCTGTTGTAGACTTGTTTGTACTTCAAATGATGATGAAAATATAGGGAAATGGCACTTTCGCATTAGGTTGAATTATCAAGACTTGATTACACTAGATTAATTCTTCCTAAGGGTTTTAGTTGCAATTTACTATCCTATTTCTTGCCACTCTCCGGAGCACCCAAGAATTATCTCATGAACCCTAACGCCTATATCCCTATGGTCACAGGAGAAACATAAAATGACAGTTATGCCTACTTGTATATCAACTAAATAGGGTTGAGAGGTATATCTCTATCGTTATCAACAACTTCTAACCTTCAACCAATGAGCCAAAGGATCTTTGAATTCCAGTTTTACATTTACTTTTAACCCTTTCAGTTCCCTCTCCAAAGTTCAACCAAAAGTGACCAGATTTATTCACAAGGTGATCACTCTAGTGAATAAGCAATTAAAATAAGTAAATATAAACAACCTTTGATGAATAATCAAAACTAGCAATAATCAATCTTTCAAACTTCAACCACATCTATGGCCAAATCCCTAGAATCATAGACAAGTGAAAAGATAAAGATATCATCATCATTCAAAGTAGAATGATAGAGAAAAGAAGAAACCTAAGTTAAGAACTTGTCTCTCCTCCAAAGTTGTGTTACGACCCTTACTACGATTGAACAAAATGATCTCAGATGTCTAACAAATGACCTAGATGTTATATTTATAGGTGAGCCCTCAAATGAAACTTTTGCCCTCAAGAAATTAGCTTCAAAATCAGAAAAATCTATCCTGAAATGGGTCTGGTGCGCCGCGCCCTCCGCAACCCCAAGTTTGGCTCAATTTTCCTCTGAGATTTAGCTTTGAGCACCCCACGCTAGCCATAACACCAAGGTGCTAGCCAAATTTCTAAACTTCTGGACCCTCTGGGCACCCCACGCCACTCAAAGCACTAGAGTGTTAGTCAAATTTATGAGCATTTGAACCCTTCTAGCTCCCCACTCCATCCACAACACCAGAATGTCGAAAACTTTTCCTAAGTCTGGGATGCTTCGGGCGCTACACACTCTCATTTCGCCAAGGTGTTGATCAAATTCTCCTATGAAGTTTGGGACTTGAAACCCCACGCAATATATAGAACCAACTTTGTGCAGATTTCTCTGAAGTTTTGGGGTTAGCGGGCCATGCCAGCTATAGCCGTAGGACAACTTATGCGAACTTTTTTTCTTCACACTTTGGGTCATTTTTGGGTCCTTTTTCCTTGGTTTCCTGCTCAAAACATCCAAAAACATTTGTTACTCCAAAGACACATGAAAATATGAATTCATACATTTCATAAGGATTATGAACTCAGAAAAAGGTTGAGTATGGGTAAAAATATGGCAAATGGGCATAAGAATATGCCCAACATCACCACCCACACTTAAATCATTATTCATCCTTGAACAATCCTCAACCTCATGCACGAACTCATATTTTCTCACCACATGTCACCTCTACAAATTCACCCTCAAACAACTACCATAAAGCATATGATTCAGTGGTTTATCAACTTATGGCAATTCACATCAAGCACATGCAGAGTTTTCACATTAAGACTAAACAAATTTTATAACTGACTCATTTTTTCCGAAACAGGGCCAACATGATTAAGTATGAAACATGCCACATATAGTACACCTACTTAGACATCTTATGCCCCCTTACTTTTAGTGATGATCCTTTCTCAAATTATCAATGCAAAGCACGAAACATAATAAACAAGGAAACTCACACTCAGAAATGATGTATCAATACATCTACAACATGCCATAAGATTACCCTTCATGTACACCTAGATACTTAGTTATTTCAAGAGATTAAGATCATTAGGACTTTTCTTGGTTGTAATGGTTGCTAAGGGGGAGGGTAGGAATGATATTTCTTTTATAGTGTCTACCAATCCTAAGCACTTTTAAGACATTTTTTGATCTTTCAAGTCCACCATTTTCTCCTTATTGTTCATCCTTCACTCTACTCACCCTTTTTCTTTTCTTCTCATGCCCCTTTATTCACTACTTGACTGCTTATAGAATCAATAAGGATATTCACTGTTACAACTCTTTCTTTTATTTTCCTAGGAGCAAGTAAAAATCATATTTTGGGTACCCCTTCTTCCTACTTTCTCTTCTTACTTTCCACATAACATTTTTTCTCTTTCCTTTCCCTTATCATTCACACATTGGTAGACCTTCTCTTTCAAGTCTCAAAGTGGCTAAGACTACTTTGAATCAACAATTCTGGAGGTCACATAACAAAAGGGAGTTGGATACTTTTGTGGCTAAAAAAAGAGAACAAGGCTTATGGATCAAGGGAGTTAACTAGGGAAGATGTTCAGGAAGGTAAAACAAACATGGAAAACATGGATTTTTCAAAGAAACGCCTTAACCATCTCTTAACTCTATAACAACTAGCCATCAAAAGGCAAGTACCAGATGCTACAATATTTAAAATTCACAAAAATTGAGCTCATCTCACTTGGCATTAAGACTCTAGTTGGTTTCCTATAGCTACATATTCATGCAATCATATTGAATGAAATTTTTCATTATTATGTCCTACAAGTGTCTTGAGTCGAGTTAAACAACTATGTGTGTCTCCCATGGAATTCTCACTTAAGATGACCACTTGATTGACTTTAGCATAGCCACAAAGTGGAATGTCAAAGAGCACACAAGTGATTTATGTTTGATTCAATCCTAAAAAAAGTGACTAATTTCCCTTAAGACAGTTGTCATCCATTTATCATAGGGAAGGGTCACTACTCTATGACGACACAAAAAATGACTCTAAAATTAAACTAAATGAACTCAACTACCAAAGGTGAAAAAATCATCCAAACATCACAAGGCATCATCCAGGTTATCACAGTCATTAGTAATACTATCTATTAGAAACCATACCTAATCAATCATAGAGCTACTACCATAAGGAATGAAAACTATGCTACAACCTACTATGAATATAGAAAAGAAAGAATAAATAAGAAATTTTTACTCCACCCTACACTTAAACGGTACAATGTCCTCAGTGCACTTACAAATATATCAAGTAGGTAGAGAAAAGGAACTTCCTAGGCTGGTGTGCATAGTCATCATCATCAAGATTGTACTCCTAATCATCGTCATCATCATCATCCTCTCCATCAAATTGCATGGTTCTCGTGGCAGCATTATCCTCCTCATCTTTATCCTAGTAATCAACCCCATCAGTAAGCACTGTGGCCTCATCATCATCTAGCAGCTCCTCAGAAGATGGTCCCACACAAGACATCATCATCGCGCTCTCTGTGAGTGGGTACCGCTCCTCTAGGGCTGCCATTCATCATTTGTGGCAGGTCGACCCCCGATCCTTAGCCGCAGATCAAACATGCAAAACATGCGGCCTTTCCAACTATTATCCCGACCTAGACGACCTATGCATGAATATTTGAATATGAGTGGGTCATGCCCGAGGTGAGCATTCGAGCAAGCAACATGGATGAGTTCACAGACAAGTATGACTAAATGCTCATACGGTTGGTGTACAAATATGAGTACAAAAATAGATATGACTAAATGTTCATACGGTTAGGTGTATACATGGATTTATAGAGTCCCTACAGGTTATGACTGGAAGGCAGACATAAGACCCTCTGGCATATATGTACAGTAATGTGACGGAGGCGTGTGCCTGGCATATCATCGATGGTATGACTATGAGATAAATAATAGTAAAGTTATGGTATGATATACATACGACTGTGAGATAGAGATCAAAATAAGTATGCATATGAGTGATAGATAGCAGATATATAGAGGTAATACATGATATGCTGATACGATTTAGGCAAGATGTGAGGAATACAATAGTGAGAGGATGCTATAATGCAACAATGGTACTGCTTGATGCAGATTGGTACAGAATGGTACAGTGTGGAATTGTGGAGGTGCAGGTATATGCTAGTACCCTTATTTTTTGAGGACATAACTCTAATGGTATAGTTTGATGTTTTCCTTGTTGAAACTTTAGTTATTTATTTAATAATGTGATTGAACGATTGTTTAATGTGGTCATTGTGAGTTGTAAAAAGGTAGAATAATTGATTTGACAATGGTAGTGATTAACTAGGAGGTAGCTGATCTAGATATAATATCGAGTAAAGGAGTAGAGATCAAACATGGTAATTCATAATGATGAGTCATTAAGTAGATCTTGAATAATGAAAATAGACTTGGTTAGTAATAATTGGAGTATAAATGATATAGTGCATGTTCGTAATGTTTAGGCATTTTCATAATGTTTTAAAGGCATTTGTAGAAGAAGAGGTTAGGGAAATAGGGCTACTGCCTAGATAGAGCGTCGTTGCAGCGTGCGAACCACACTGGTGCAAGACCGCTGCCACGGTTAAGTGTCCGCTGCAATGAGATGGGGAAACATAATAAATGATTGTAAGGAAGGTTAGAGTTTGAGGTACAGTTTTATGAATATTATTTAAGTTACATGTATTAATGAATGATTGATAAACTTGCTAGGATATAATTGCAATGTCAGAATTGTTTATAAAATTGGGTAATTGATTGTATGCTAACTGTAGGCTATTGTGTTAACTAATTTTAGTCGGTTGATGATGCCTACTGGTATGTGTGGTGTACTGATATGACCTTGCTACCCCTTGGTGTAGGTTGTGATAGGTTTGAAGTTTTATGAATTTTGTGGAGTACTCAGTATCAGCGCATTTGTTCCGCAGACGAAGCTGTGTCATTTTATTTTGTTGGTATTCTGTTAGCGCTCTTGTATCTGTCTAGACTAGATCTTGGGGAGGTCATGGTTCTTAAAATGTTTATTTCAAGTTTTAGAATCATTTGTATTCCTGCAAGTTAAGTAGCCTTGAATTTACTTTATTCGTAGGATAAGGGAAGGATTTTCCTATTGAATTAGAATCGATATAGGTGCCTACATAACTCGCCCATTTGGGTCATGTCAAGTTTGTATCAAAGCATCTAGGTTACCGATCTCACAAGTACAACAACAATGATGAGTAGACTCCTGTGGATTGGTGTGTGGACATCTGTATCTAATTTTTGGAAAGTTATAAGGTATCTAGGAAGTTTTCACTTTATTTCTTTCTTATCATGCCGTCCGAGTATATTGGTCACCTAGGTTGAGTTCAATTGGTATCTGGAGGATTCTAAGTAGTATCTTGACTGACCCAATTGGTATATGATAGAGTGAATTATAGAAGATGCGAGATACAATTATGGATAAAATTGACTTAAAATTTATTGGAAGGAAAAAACCCCCTTCAGGTATTCAGTTTGGTGAGCTTCGGTATAGCAACGAATGCCTCACTGTAGCGGACTCATTGCAGTGTGTAAAGGACTGCCATGGCGGGAAAACTACAGTGGAAAGAAGATCACTGCAATGGATGGATGCCAGATAGAATCCTAGGAATAGAGTCCCTTGTTTTGATATGACAACAGTGCAATGAGGCAATGTAAAATTAAGCAATATGAATACGGGGAAGCAATGACAAGATGTAAATAGAAAGGGGCCAAAACACGACCATTATTGAAAATGCCAAACGGGCATTCGTACACCAATATAAAATAAGTATCGATATCTAAAAACAAGAAAGGAAAGTGAAATTGTCTTACATCCCCAAACGGGGGCTACCCAAAACAATAAACAAAGAAGAGGGAAATAGGGGAGAGGGGAACACAATAGTCCTGCCTAACTAGAAGCCTCATCACTGCTGCTACTGGGATCACTGGCCGCTCCCTCCTAAAACCCACTAAGGAAGGATAACTATGGGATGTCTTTCCTGGTCGCTTGGGGTGTCCTGGTGGAGAGAGGTGTTTGAGGGTCGCCTTGACCCCCTTCCACACGCGAACCAGGAGCTTGTCACGAGAGTGCCCATTCTTCTTTTCTTTCTCCTAGTCCTCCCGAAGCTTGATAGCACTCAAACTCACACTTCTTAATAAAGTATGAAGTGAACATTGTCAATAAAGAACCCAATAAAGAGGTTGGGGCCGAACCCACAGGGAATAAGGTAAGATCTAGACTAATGCCGATGCTTAAACTTGTTGGTAAGTTATCTCCAAATTGGAGGGTTTCAAAGAAAAAACAATATTAAAATAAGATTATAATTGTAGTTGATATCAAGATTTGCAAATAACTATGGTAAGTATTTCCCATGGGTTCATAACTACTTCGGGTATATACACGTGATCAATCCCAATGGTTATTTGTAGAACTGATAACTAGGGTTCATCCAAATGACTGGTTCATCCTTATTGGATGACTATACTCAATCATCGGTCAGGTCTCATGAGCGATTTCCCTCTAAGCATTATCAATTTGTTCCAAATAAACTTTCCTATGACTACAACTCAAGTTAATATAATGATCATAAAGACCAAGGTTTTATTGTAATTCTCTTTTCCTAATCTCTACTTCTCTGGGATCAAGCAAGTAAAGAATTCGAGAAAGTCCTAACGTTGTACACCATTGAGAAACATTTAAAGATGAAGAGAATACAATACAAGTGTTTAACATTGATTTTGAATCACTTTTGTGTAGCCCTATTGCGTTAACTCACCATGATTTCCACAACCCTAGTTGTTGAGGTTTTAGCCTCTCTTAATTGTAAGATTGCAATTAGCATTCATAGACAAACACATAATTAAATACTTACAAAAATAATTGGAAGAAAACCTTCTTTAAATATCAATGAACAATCTCAAGAACAATAGATGAAATCAAGTGTTTGATCCTAAGAATTTCCCTCCAAAACTTGTAAAAAATTCACAAATATTACTCTTCACACATATCTACTACTCCTTTCTTGCTTCTTTTACTAAAATAAAACATAGAAGGTATTTATACATACATTAGAAACTTTTTTCTAAGATAACAAGAAATTTTCCATATCTGGTGCCAGCATGTATCATGAATGATCCTACGCTTTTGACCCTTTTCCCATAAATCAAATCAGCATATGCACATCAAACAAACACAAAACATGATAAACAGGGATCAAGATATGTCATCTAGCTATTAACAAATAGTCAAATCATCACCAATGCTTTTCACACAGACAATTGGTAGAATTAAACACAGACCATGCACCCTCACAGCAAATGAAGTCCCCCACTCATAAATATAGGAAAATATGAAACATGGGATTGAACAAGAAAGACTCTCACTCTCACAAAGAAGTTTCAAATACTGCATGTCAGATACCATAGGCTCGCCCTTATTTTCTCTACTTCGGCATGTCAGATGGTCATGCTAGGATTACTATAAGAATTGATTCGGCTTGTAATGTAGGCTTTCAGACTGAATATGGTAGATATGAAATCTTTTTAGTAACTAAACCTCTCCTTGGCACTACATACATGTGGCTCCATTTTGTTTTTACTTTTTCACCCCCTTTTTGCTTTTTCCACTTTTCCTCTCTTTTCACCTTTCTTTATGCACTTGTATGAGTGTGGTGTGTTTTCACAAATTTTCATTCATCTTTTTCTTTTCGTATTTTCTAGTTCAATTTTTTTCTTTCTTTTTCTTTTTCTATTGTCACACCACCTCATTTTCACCTTTTTCTTTTCTCTTCCTTTATCACCTTCTAAAGGTTTATGCACCCTTACTCTATCCACCCTTAACTTAGGCATTTTGCTTATGTTGAAGTTCACAATGTCCGAGGAGGGACCAGGGCCAAAACAAGTTCATTATAAAAATGGGTACAAACGTATGGTTAACTGGTTAATCAAAAGAAATGGTTCATTTGAGGCTCAAAATTGGAATCAAGGGAATCATATCATTTTGGTAGGGTCATTTAAGCTAAAAGTGGGCTAAAAAAAGGCGTATGATCCTTTCCTAACCAATCATCCTAAAACCTATGTAAAGATTAACCTGGAAAGCTCTAGATCCTCTACGTAGTATTGAACTAGGTATTAGACCTCACTCATTCATGGTACGTGTCTTGCATTCACTCTACCTGTCCAATTTATATATGTCTAGCAAAAAAATATTCATTCTAATACACTAAATGACATAAAAAGATCCACATAAATCATGTTTTGCAATCAACAAGTACATAACTAACTGTCACGCCCCACTTTGGGAGGCATGACGGGCACCTGGTGCTACACTGGCAACTAACTAACCTGGCTAGGCTTATGCATGTCCAGTGCCAGTCTATGACTCAATTCAAGAAGAAAATGGGCTATATCTCGGCTGTAAATGCAGCCTCCGGCTGACAAGGCCGTATAGCCACCTGAAAACAAAAACAACTAACCAATAATAGGCAACAGAAGGGATCCTATGCGGGCCAACAAGGCCGCCATGCTATCTAGTTATAATAGAAATAAAGACGAGCTACTATACTAGGCCCCACACGG
The DNA here is from genome assembly GCA_018107945.1 of Datura stramonium. Lineage (NCBI taxonomy): Eukaryota > Viridiplantae > Streptophyta > Magnoliopsida > Solanales > Solanaceae > Datura > Datura stramonium. The sequence continues at coordinate 12,197 of JACEIK010005411.1, read as the reverse complement.
CCAACACACAACTAACTGACTGACAACTATAGTCCGCAAGACTCTAAGAATACAAATAGTGGATGGGAGAGGGTCCCCAACTACCTAAAATGCTATAAAACTGAAATATAGAAATCTCTACAACCCGGCAACTCCGAATGAAAGGAGTTGTCCCAACTGTGGACTTTGAACAATTGATATTGGAGATCTTGAACCCTGTCTGTCTAAATCTACAGGCAAGTAATGCAGTGCCAAGGGGAGGGTGTCAGTACAATATGTACCGAATATGTAAGGCAATATATAAGCTGATAACGATTAGAAGTAAGTAGAAAGAAGGGCATAAAGATTAACCTGTACGCCTGTTGATTCGTAATCAGCATCTAACCAACACTACATGTACGTAGGCTAAGACTGTATAATTAAACATTTATAAACTATAACTAGCAGACAAGAATACAAACAAGAACCTCACCTGGCCCCCATAAGCTAGAAGGTAATCAACACAGAATAACTCGTTCAGTCCCCCATAAGCCCTGGCGAGCATATCTCAATCTATATATCCCTATCCAGGTTTCTATGACTCCACTGGTACTGTAACCAACCTACCGGTCCCCTGGGTCTACAACTGGGCCTGCTTGGCCCCTGAACTGTAGTTATGTCTGAGTCTAGTGGACTCCTAATATCGCACCCTGGGCACTAGGCTTGAGGGGTGTGTGTAGATCCAACCACGACATATAATAGCCCACCCATGGAATGGACTGTATGAGTACCTCGGACCTCATCTTCATCCCTCGCAGACGGTACACAAGTCTCTTGACTACTCAGACTTCATCAAGGAACTTGGATTCATCCTCTATTGCTAGGACAACTCTGTACTCCTTTGGTTTCTTCATTGACTGGCAGATATTGAAGGTGGCCTCTTCTTTATTGAGTCTGAATTTCAGTTGGCAAGCCTCCACATCTACTAAAGCCCTCCCAGTAGCAAGGAATGGTCACCTAAAATGATAGGGACCTCAAAATCAACCTCACAATCAAGGATCATGAATTCTGCTGGGAATATGAATCTATCCACTTTAACAAGCACATCAAATAGGATCCCCACAGGCTTTTTCACGATTCGGTCGACCATCAGTAGCCGCATAATAGTCGGTGTGGGATTTCCAAGCCCAGCTGCTTAAATACAGCTAATGACGTTAGATTGATGCTTGCTCCCAAGTCGCAGAGTGCCTTTGCAAACTCAACATCACCAATTGTACATGAAATGGTGAAGGCACCTGGATCTTCCTTCTTTTAAGCAAGGACCCGTGAGGCTATAATTCTACAATGATGCACATTATCCACAGGCTCATAGCTCAAGGACATTTTCATTGTAACAAGATCCTTCATAAACTAGGCATATCCCAACATCTGTTCCAATGCCTTGACCATTGGTATGTTTACAGATAAATGTTTTAGCATTGATAGAAATTTCTAAAACTTACCATTCTCCGCCTTCTTCTTCATTCTTTGAGGGAACGGTGGCGGAGGTTGTGGAATAGCCTTTTAAATTTATGCAGCTCCTGGCTTCTCTCCTTGTTCAGCTTTGGCCCCTTTTCAAAAGCTGGAGCCTCAGTCAACTCAACATCCTCATTGTCAACAACATCTTCCTCAACATCAATTATGCTTTCTTCTTCCTTTGAAATTCAACTACAACCGGTAGAGGGGGATCAACTGTGGTCTTTCCATTATTAGTCATCACAACCATGCAGGACCATCATTTTTTGGATTTTGGACTGTGTTTCGAGGTAGTGTACCCTTTTTCCTAGGGTTCATGGATGCTTGCTCTAGCTATTGTTCAATCTGCTTGATAGCCATAGCACGTGACTCAACTCTCTGACCTATGCTCGATAGGTCACTACAAATGTCTTTCAGCTGATCATCTGTGGATCTAACCTTCTTTAGCATCTCAGCCATCACACTCTCCAATTTTGATTGTCCAGCCTCCCCCTCACATGCATTCGGAGGCACATAAAATCCTACTCGATCGTTGTGGTAACCGTCATTCCTTCTCCAATCTCCCTTGCACTCATGACCTCAGCTTCTGTCTCTGTACCCATTCCAGTTATAATTGTATCTGTATTGGTTCCGACCTTGGTGCCAAGTGTCTTGTCAAAACCCTTGGGCGTTGGCTCGAAAACTCGCCACCTGATTGTCTAAGAAGATTGCCTCCTCCTCAGAATCTGAGTGGTCAGGCCCTAACTCCTATCCCTATATCCCTACTGCATTAACTTTTATGGCTCTAGTGCCTATGATATGCTTAGTGAGAAAATCCAATGATGTGCGCATATGAGCCAATTCCTGGTCACTTTCTTCTTTCTTCCTTCGTCGATCTATAGTCAAACCAACAACATATGTACCAGCTGCTGCTTCCGCTTCTCGGTTGTGTCATGCTCTATTTGTTTTGGTCACTCTTTCTAGAATCGTTGCAGCTTGCTCCCAGGTTTGGCTCATCAGTTCTCCTCCCGCCACTGTTCTGCTACTGCTTTTGTACTATTGTTCAATGATCTATAGAAAATCTCCAAAAAATTGTCATCAGGATTGTGGTTCGGGCACTTGGTCAACTTGTTCTTAAACCTCAACCAGGTTTCATGAAGTACCTCAGTCTTCATTTGTCGGAAATTATAGATTTCATCCTTAAGTTGTAGCATCATGGAAGGTGGAAAGAATCTCTCTATAAAAGCTTGCTTGAGCTCCCTCTAGTTGGTAATGGAGTCATCGGGAAACTTCGATAACCATAAAGTGGTCTCCCCATACAAAGAAAAGGGGAAGAGTCTTAGCCTTATAGCATCTTGGTTGACTCCGGGCAACCTGTATTCCTTGCATATTCCCACAAAGTTCATCAGGTACAGGTTGGCATCATCAGCTACATGACCACTAAACACCCCCTTCATGTTCAATAATTGGATCATGGTGCTAGTGATATAAAATTTTGCCCCAGCAGGCAATGATGGTGGTACAATAGCTCTGGTTGACCCGACTTCATCAATGTCCAGGTAATCCTCATCAGAGAATTGAGGGGCATATCTTTGACCTCTGTTACCCCTTCCATGGCGACCAACATTTGCAACCTCATCTCGAGCATCCTCAAAATCCTGAAGTGCAGCTTGCCAAGCTAGCTCAGCTTGCCTAGCTTCTTCAGCAATACAGAAATATCTCTGCTCTTGGTTCTCCATTCTCTATAGTGTTCTTTTGAGTTCGAGATCCAAAGGAATCAGGGGGTTCCCACTCCGATGAGTGCTTGGCATTCACCAAGTGACAATCTATGGATATCCACAAAAAGAAAGAAAACGTAATTCTGAAAATAACAACCAAAAGTAAAATACAAGAAACTAATTTGATCTTAGCCATATTTCCCGGCAATGATGCCACTTTTTAGTAATGCTTAAACTCACACATATTGACAAAGTATGAAGTTGACGTTGTCAATAAAGACCCAACTAAGATGTTGGGGTCGAACCCACAAGAAATAGGGTAAGATATAGACTAATGCCGGTAATTGAACTTATTGGTGAGTTATCTCTAACTTGGGGGGTTTTAAAGAAAAACAATATTAAAACAAGATTATATTCGTGATTTAAATCAAGACTTGCAAACAACTAGGGTAAGTTTTCCCCATGGGTTCATAACTACTTAGGGTATACACACGTGATCAATCTTAATGCTTACTTGTAGAACTGATAACTATGGTTCATCCAAACGACTGGTTCATCCCTATTGGATGACTTTACTCAATCACCAGGTCAGGTCTAACCGTTATCAATATGTCCAAATTTAACTATCTTGCGACCACAACTTAGGTTAATACAATGATCATAAAGACCAAGGCTTTGTTGTTATTCTCTTTTCCTAATCTCTACTTCTCTAGGTATAAGCAAGTAAAGAATTCAGGAAAATCCTAACGTTGCACATTGTTAAGAAACGTTTAAAGATGAAGAGAATATAATACAAGTGTTTAGCATTGATTTTGAATCACTTTTGTGTAACCCTATTTCATTAATCCACTGTGGTTCCTATAACCCCTAGTTGTGGAGGTTTTAGCCTCTCATGGTTGTTAAATTACAATTTTCATTCATAGACAAACACATTATTAAATACTTACAGGAATAATTGGAATAAAACTAGATTTGAATATCAAAGAACAATCTCAAGAACAATGGATGAAATCAGGAATTTGATCCCAAGAATTTCTCCTCAAAACTTGATAAAAATACACAAAAAATATTCTTCACATGTCTACTACTTCATTTCTTTTTCTATGACTAAACTAAAACATAAAATCTATATATACAAATATTAGAAACATTTTCCTAAGCTAACAAGAAATTTTCCAAATCTGGCGTCGACTATGTCACGACTGGACCTACGACCAGTAGCAGGATTGTATAGGTTGTACCTTCTTCTTGTACCTCCTTGGATGTTGCAGATTTGTCTAAGTGTTGGCAGGATGGTATGACTCGTACCACTGTCCTACGAGTTGTATAACGCATCCGTGGTTCGACCCTGAGAACTCTGGCATCTTTTGAAATTTTCCACGAGTGTTGTGGTACAACTCGTACCTTCTTTCTACGACTCGTACTATTTGTTGTGTCTGATGTTCTGCCAAGTATTGAAGATTTTTCTAAAGTTCACCACGGCTAATGGTACGGGGCGTATGTTAGTGCTACGATCCGTGATTCCATCAGTACCCAGAGACTGCCTTTGTACAATTTTCTCTAAACAATTCCACGACTCTAGTTACGACTCGTACCATCTTGGTACAACTCGTACTAAGAGTCGTATGTTGCCTTCCCCTCTTTATAGCCTTCTGAATTTTACCACAATTCTCAGTACGACTGGTACAATCAAAGTGCAGCTCATAGTGAGACTTGTACTTGGCCGATTTTCTACATTTTTAGACTTCTTTTTCACATTTTTGCTCCAACACTTATTTTCCCTGAAATCAAAGTAAAAGTGCCTTATATCCATATAAATATAACTAAGTCCATGTTATTTTCTTAGTTTTAAGCGTTGAAAAGAAGTAAACTCACAACACATCAACACCCACAACTTAATACTTTTTCATGTCCTCAGGCAAAGAAAATAAAAACTAAACACGATGATTAACTAGAAATAAACCTAGGATAGACTTGCACTATAAACTCAAAAAGCTTTTGACCGTTTTCCTGTGAACCAAATAAACACATGCACTTCAAGAAACCAAAAAACATGATACATGGATCAAGATATGTCATCTAGCTATTAACAGATAATCAAGTCATCACCAATGCTTTTTACACAGACCACTGGTAGAGTTAAACACAAACCCTGTACCTTCATAGCAAATGAAGTCCCCCACTCACAGATATAGTAAAATATGAAACATGGTGTCATGCCCTACCTTGGGAGGCATTACTGGCACCTAATGCCACACTGGGATTTGAGATGACCTGGCTGGGCATATGCATCTCTGGCGCCTACCAGCGACTCAAAATCAAGAAAATAAACTACTATATATTAGCTGTAAACACAGCCTCGGGCCGACAAGAACATACAACACCTGTAAAAGAAAACAGCTAGCCCAACCAACACAACAATAAAAGGGATCCTATGCAGGCCAACAAGACCATCATGCTATCTAGTTATAACAGAATGAAAAACAGATAGTTATACAAACACTACAGCCGACAAAGCTACTAACTGAAAGCTATACAAGGCCCAAAACATCCGACATACAAAACTGAACATATATATACCCCACACGGCTAACATGGACAACTAATTGAAGACTGTAGTCTGCAAGCTCGAGATAGGGGCCCAGCCTACCCAAATGCTATACATATAAAATATCGATAAACCTTTACAACCTGGCAACTCCGAATGAAAGGAGCTGGCCAATTTGCTGACTCTGAATAGTTGCAAAGAGATCCCTCTATCTGTCTACCTAAATCGGTTGGCAAGTATGCAGCGCCCCATAGTGGGGCGTCAATGAAATATGTACCAAATATGTAAGGTAGTAATAAAAGCTAATTAAAAGCTGATAAAGAACTGAAAGTGAATAGCAAGAAGGGGCAGAAGTTAACCTGTAAGCTTTCATATCCATAATCTGCATCTAGTAAGCCACTACACGTATATTAGCTAGAGCTGTATGACTATACGTTCATAAGCTATAGCTAGCAGGCAAGCATACAAACAAGAATCTAACCTGGCCCCCATAAGCTGGGAAGGTACAAATAACACATTGACAACCTACTTGAGCCCCCATAAGCCCCAACAAGTACAAGCAATACACACTCTCCTTGTCAGAACTATTATAGGCCCGTAGGCATGCTATAACTAAGGTATACTTGATCTTTGAAGCTGTATCAGATCCTGGTAGGCTCCTGCAACTAGGTTTGAGCCATTTGGGCTCTTATAGCTGTGTTTGAGCCGTTTGGGCTCCTATAACTGTGTCTGAGCCATCTGGGCTTCTATAACTGTATCTAAGCCATCTGGGCTTATGTAATCGAATATGAGCTGTATGGGCTCCTATAATTGAATATGAGCCTTCTGGGCTTCTGTAACTAAATATGAGTCTTCTGGGCTCTTGTAACTGAATATGACCTCTATGGCCCAAACAGACTAGGGTGAGATCCAAAGTGGTTTAAACGATACTCTCAATATCATGCTAAGACAATGGTAGCTCAGAAGCAAATAGTAAGATCGCAAGCGACCAACTGTTTAGTTCCGTCACTTAGAACGGCTGTAGGGCTACTACTAATCGGACATGCTCCTGAGCAGTTAGCCCTAACACTTCACAGGTAGCTTACTATAACTCTTAGCCTGAAGGTAATATTGTACTACTATGGTTCTTGTCTCTTAGACATTAACTTGGTAGTTCAGATTTCATATGACTTCTCTGAGCGATTCATAGCCTCGTAGGCAGGTATATCTGAACCTATCCACCCACGACAACCTGTACATGGGTGTCTAAAAGAGCAGGCTAGGGCGTTGGCCCCACATCCATCTACTAATAAGGTTCCCCCCCCTTAGGGTATCCACAGGTCTTTCTGACTTATACAATTGGGTTGACTTTGGGCGACTTGTAGGTCAAGCACTAAGTCGACTGAAACTAACAGTCACTGACAGTAGTCAACTATATGGCAGGCTATCACTCAATTCACTAGGAAACTCTGGTGCTGCTGACTCTAGGGTAAGACCATCCTATCCAAATTTTGGCCCTAGAGGTGTCATGGTACGCCAACGGCCTATGGGAGAGCTTCATTGACAATACAGGTGCCAAACTTAAAGTTATATCGCCTAGCTGCGCCCTATGTCGTCCAACTTACCAACTCAGGCCCAATGGCTAACCCTAAGCTTCTGAGGCCTTGGCAGGACAAAAAAACATCATAATTTTTCTAATATAGTGAACAGAGGAGCAAAGGAGTTTCTATGATGCTCCTAGCGTGAGTTACTCTTAATATACTTTTTCCCGATGTGAGATACTGCAATATACTCTCAATACGTCTTTTAGTAGCTAACCAAAACATACCTAATAATTATCTATGGGTAGCAGCTAATCACAACATATCAGATCATTATCTCTTCCAAAAACATAGGTCATATCACTGTACGACGAGAATATCTTGCCGAAGGGATAAACCTTAACATATCTGGAATGCTGACTTTTGCTCATCCCAACAGTTTACAACTTGAAGCCAGTATGTCCAATCAATTGTAGCCTCAACGCTAAGAAAATAAAGTTATTTCAATAGTGGGAATCGGTGAG
>JACEIK010005410.1:55312-79299 GCA_018107945.1 Datura stramonium | reverse complement strand
GGCCAAGCAATCTTCAGAAGTGTAACCAACGATAGAGACGTCTTCCATAAAAACATCCAAAGTGTCTTCCACCATATCAGAGAATATTGATATCAGACACCTCTAAAAAGTTGCAGGTGCCTTGAATAAATCAAATGCATGCATCGAAAATCAATTGTTGTATAAGGACAAGTAAAAGTGGTCTTCTCCTGATCCTCCAGTGCAATTGATATTTGGTTATATCCAAAATAACCATCTTGGAAGCAATACCAACCTCTACCTGCCAACCTGTCCAGCATCTGATCCATAAATGACATTGGAAGGTGATCTTTGAGTGTCTAATTGTTCAACTACCAATAGTCCATACAGATATCCCAACCAATGATGGGTATGAATGGAATCAACTCATTCTGCTCATTTGCAACCACAGTCATGCCTCCCTTTTTAGGGACGCATTGCATCAGACTCACCCATTTGCTATCAGATATTGGGTATATGACATTTGTATCCATCTATTTAATTATCTCCTTTTACACTACCTATTTCATTGGTGGATTGATTCTGGGCTAGTGTTCTCTGCTGGGGACATAATCTTCCTCTAGTTGAATTTAATGCGTACATAACCCCGGGTGTGAGTCTTGAAAAAAAGTTCTGAATCTGGGGGAACACTTCACTATTGATAAAGTCAGCAATTATCCATCCAATTACTTTCAGCACAACAACTAGAGCTTCAAGCTACCTTTCTAATAAATCAGTTGCAACAATGACTTAGAGTGTGTTATTATCTCCTAAGAAAATATACCGCAGATAACCAAGTAATGCTTTCAACTCCAGCACTAATGGTTCTTCAATAGAGGGTTTTTCTTGGGGAGTTGGTCTATTCTTATTATCCAAATCCAACTTCTTTGGACCATAAGAATATGACCCCATCCCTGCTAAAGCATTCACTACCTCTTCATCTCCTGAATGTGGTCATCCGCAAAATTCATCATCACTGTAGCTTGAATATCAACTTTGTATCTCTCTTCTCTGGGTGCTTCAACTACCCCTTCATCAATAATATCAATCATAGAGACTACATTCATGTCAATCGGTTGTTTCATGGATTTGTAGACATTGAACCTTACCTCTTCATTGTTCAGTCTGAATTTTAACTCACCATTTTGTATATCCACCAATGATCTTCCGGTTGCTAAGAATGGCCTATCAAGATTTATAGGAAATTCAAAGTCCACTTCACAATTCAAGATTTCAAAGTCTGCAGTAAATATAAACTGCTCCACTTTAACTAGCACGTCACATAGAATACCCACAAGCCTCTTAACTGACTGATCTGCTATTAGTAACCTCATAGTATTAGGTTAGGGGGCTCCAAATCCCAACTATTTGTATATGGACAGTGACACCAATTGATGCTAGTGCCCTAATCACATAGAGCTTTGGCAAAATTGAAGGTACCAATGGTGTATGAAATCGTGAATGCACCTGGATCTTCTTTTTTCTAAGCTAGCGAATGTGAAGAGATCATCCTGCAATGATGAATGTTGTTCATCTTCTCATAACTGACAGTCCTCTTCTTTGTGACAATGTCCTTCATGAACTTGGCATAACCTGACATCTTCTCAAGGGCTTCCACTAATGCGGTCTTTACTAACAATTGCTTCAACATGGAATGAATTTGTGGAATTTTCCATGTTCGACCTTCTTTTTCAACCTTTGAGGGAACGGAGGTGGAGGTCTAGGAATTTGACTCAAAGGATTAACCACCTCCTTTCCTTTTGATTTAGCTTCATCTCCCTAAGTGTTCTATGTGACAACTGTCTCTACAGGCTTAGCTGGATTTAGCTACTCCACCTCATCTTCTGTTGCAAGCTCTGTTTCTAAAGCTAACTCATCAACTTGCTTTGCACTAATAGGAGTGGTCTCAAACAATTTCCTGCCACTTATTATTTTAATAACCATGTAGTGGCTATCCTTACTCATATTCTACACTATATCACTTGACAAGGCACCACTCCTCTTCTAATTAAGCGCTGCAGACATTTGCCCCATTTGGTACTCCAACTATTTAATGGCGGTTGAGTGCGAGTCTACAAGTTGAATCATGTATGAGAGGTCACTCTTCATCTCTTTGACTCTAGATTCAGTCGATTCAACTCTCTACAATACCTTGGCAAACATTTCTTCCATCTTCAAACTTCCTGCACATATACACTACTACAATCATTTCTGTAACTTTTTTTGTTCTTCCAACTCCCCTATTCTTGATCCCTGTAACTAGTTCTATCATAATAATTTTCTTTTAGATAGTTCTGACCTTGCTTTCCTTGGCTATTGGCCCGGAAACTTCCATGTTATTCAAGCACATAGCTTCTCTTCAATGTCTGATCCATGATCCTCTTGTCTGGCAGCCTTACCCATAGTATTAACATTCTCAGCACCACCTGCAAGCAAATTGTTACTAATCAACTCCAAAATAGTTTTCATATGCACTATATCGTGATTTCTCACTTCTTCCTTCCAATGCTGCACAGTAGTTGACCCAACTGCATAGGTGTTACCAGAGACTTCAAAGTGTCTAGTGTGCCAAGCCCTATTAGTTTTGATAACTCTATCTAATACAGCTTCCGTGTTAGTGTATGTTCGGGACATGAACAACCCTTCAACCATAGTATCAATAATCGGCTTAGTTGCTGAGTTTAGGGGCTTGTAAAAAGTCTCCATCAGATGCTCATCAGATGGTTTATGATTGGGGAACTTCTTGAGTTTCTCGTTGAATCACAGCCATGCCGAATACAATGCTCATTAAGGTGCTTCCTAAAATTGTTTGTCTCATCTCTCAATTGCAGCATTCCGAAACGTGGAAAGAATCTTACTAGAAAAGCATCTTTTATCTCTCTGCAGTTCATGATTGAGTCATGTGGCAACTCATTCAGCCACATTATTTCCTCCCCAGATACAGACTACAGAAACAACCTCAATCGAATATTGATCTGACTAACCCTTGGCAGTTCAAATTATTTGCAGATTCCCACAAAGTTCATCAAATGCAAGTTCAGGTCATCACCAGGCCAACTCCATCAAAGTCAACTTCATTATCCTCTTCATAATCAAATGAAATCCCTTGAGATGCTTCCCCTATCTCTCTAAGGCTAGTGATGATTTCCAGGGGCTACATCCTCAATATTTCGTTCATTCTCCTCATCTCTAACAACATCATCATTCTCATTGTTAGCTGCATGTTTATTATTGCCCCTATCTTGAGCATTAGCAAGCTACTGCAACCTTGCTACTTCATGCTCTTGTGCATTCATAACTCTCCTCAAAGTTCTTTCGAATTCGAGATTATAAGGTGTTAAAGGTTCACTGTGACTTCGGGTATTTGGCATGCACTACCCTATACCCTATATAAATAGAAACAACAAATAAATGTAAAATTAGGAAATAAGACTAAGAGTCAAATAAACACACTTGACTTAATCTATAATTATACTCCTTGGCAATGATAGCAAAATTTGATATTCCCAAATTACACCTCTCTGATAAGAAGTATAACACCGTTGATGTCAAAATAGAACCTAACAAGGTTGGGGTCTAATCCCGTAGGGAATATGGTAAAAACTAAGTGTTATGTGAGTATTTACTTTTAGTCAATTATTTTTGTAAGACTAGGGGTTTGGGAAAGGTGTTTCGATTTACTATGAGTCAGATGCAGAAAACATCAGCTATAATTTGCTACTATTGAATCCGAGAAGTAATTAAATTAGGGTTATGGTCATCATGTTTTTTTAATGATATTTGGTTAATGACTGTAGTGGACTCTTATAATGCTATGTGTGTAGTTTGTTAACTCAATTATTCTATCCAAATGTTTCTCAACCTATCTAGACTAGTATCACTCTTATATTCTCAAACTAAGAGTGAGTTACTATTATTAACCTAGATTGATTAATCTCATTACAACATTAATCATTAGTCAAGGGTTAACTCCTTGAATGCCTAAGTCAATTGTTTTAATCAAGATTTATACATCTTACTCAAGCATGTAAAACCTAGGGATGGTTCTAATGCTTGTAACCATTAGAAATAACTCAAAACAAAAGAATTGATAACATATGCAGTTGGATTAAACTCATCCACACATCAATCACCATCATTACATCATTCTACCATGAATCACATAACCCTTGTAATAGAACTTAGTCCTACATGATCATTGAATTCATAACAGAAGTCATATTCATCAAAAAAGATTTTTAACTTACAACGAAGAGATGAATCCTAGATTATGAATCTAATAACTCAATAATATTTCTTCAAGAACCTTTCATAAGTAACATACAAGTTGATCTTTTTTTCTCCAAAAAGTCTGATGATGAAAATAAACCAGCAGCTACTATTTATAGCCTAGAGTAATTCAAAACTGCACTGAAACTCAAAATCCCACTTCTCAGGTGATGCCAAGGTTGACGTCCCATAAACAAGGTGACGGTTCGTCAGTTGGGACATCACATCTTATCTAGTGTGTCCTTAAATTTTCATCTTGGTGACAGTAAGCTTGACGATCCATCGAAAAGGTGACGGTCCACCACCTAGGTCATCACTCCTTATGCTGTGAGTCCTTCAATAAAAATCTTGATGACGCTAAACCTTATGGTCTATCGAAGAGGTGACGGTCAATCACCTGGGCTGTCACTTTTACATCTTTTTGTTTAGCTAATGTTTAGTCCTGACAATGGGAATGATGGTCCATCACAATGTTGATTGCCCGTCAAATGGGTCGTAAAGTAGTCTTTTTAGCCTATTTCACACCATTTCTTTGCCTTAGTTTATATTCCTATACGATACACACAAAGAAATCAAATATAACCAAAAGTTGCTCAAGAACTTGCATCAATTCATAGTGAAAAGCATCAAATGCACCGTCAAATACCAACGCATCAGACTTCAACAAGGGTTTTCTTTCACCCTTGTGTCCTAAGATTATTAGTGACCCAAACCTTGAAGTGCTAGAAATCATGGCTTAGGGTTTACTCCCGACTGTTTAAATTCCCTATCCTCTCAATGACTTAAATCTTCCATGACTAGTGTCATGCTATAATTAGAATGCTACTTTCCACTTGTAAAATGTCTCTTTCTTGATTTTTGCATAAATGTGGCAGTTCTATTCACAATTTAGCTATATCTTTGAATAGCATCATCTTTCAAAGTATACATGATTTGTGTCTTTTGATTTACATTACTATTATCAATTTTAGTATACTTAACAATTATCTGTATTACTAGATTTTCAGTATTAATTAGTTTATCAGGTCCTTCAGACTCTCAAGACACTTTCAGATAAGCAGTTCTAACATATTCTTAGAAAATCAATTTCGAGCAATTAGTATAGATAGATACAATTAGGCATTTTTTTAGGTGTAGTACTTAGCACCAGGTGGACTCGGGTTTCAGCATACCTAGGTTCCTAGATCTATATTCCCTCTTAGGTCCTTATACCAAATGGGCATCAGTGTAGTGATCACACAACCATTTCATTATACCCTAGCAGGGTATATTGGGTCCTATCTATGGGGCATATACATTGAACTTCACGTCTAGCTCACGTGGTTATATGATGGTTAACAAGCACTCTCACAGTACAGTACAGTCATAGTCTTTAGTCTAGTTCGATCTTTTAGATTTTTAGGATAGGTATATGACCCTAATTTAGTAATCAATCCTTAAAGATTCTTTCTCATTTATATACTATATTCATTACTTATGGGTTTAGATAAGGTCATGGCAGTCAATTCAGTATTGTTCATAAATTTTATCAGCATTCATATATCTTATTTCATATCTCACATAGTTAGTACATTCAAAGTACTAACCGCATACTCTTTATGTTGTATCATTTTATAATATAGGTTCAGATACTAAGGATCGGCATCACCGTTAGACTTCACCTGGTGCCATCCAGCAGCTATCAGTGGTGAGTCTTTATCTTCCTAGGATCAGAGTGCCATTCTTCTTTCAATAGCGTTGTTATTTTAGTTTACATATTTTGGAGTTAGTTAGGGACTTTTCCTAGTATCTTATCAGTTGTTAGAGGGCTTTAAGACAAAGTGTATTAGTTTCAGCTTGAGTCTCAATATTTTGTTTAAAGTTCAGTATACTATTAGATTTCATCTTTACTTACAAAAGTATCTATTATTTACAATAGCTTGCGCTTAAGGTTTCTTATGGTAATTAGGTGTGTTAGAATAATGTTATGCCATCATTTAGCTTGGAGTCACTTGTGACTCTAGGCACCTTGTCGCGTCCAGAGTATAGACTCGGGACGTGATAGTGGGAGACCACTCACTCATTGTCCCTTTATAGAGTGTAGGAGTTAGGCACAACCTATCATATGAGGAAGTACCAGTTGAGATTCTGGATTGTCAAGTTCGTAAGCCAAGGAACAAGGAAGTTTCTTCGGTAAAGGTGCTATGGAGAAATCAGTTAGTTGAGGGAGCTACTCAGGAAGCTGAAGTAGGTATGATGGCCAAGTATCCCCATCTATTCCCTCCTAGTGCAGAATCATCTTGTGGTAATTGTCTTCTCTCACAGTATTCTTATTACTTTCATGTTCCATTAGTTGATGTTGAAGTCCTTAGTATGGTTGCATATTCTATGAATTAAGTTAAGTTAAGTCTAATTACGCTTGAATAGATCACCAATCTGTCTAGTAGAGTCGTCTTTCAAGGATGAATTATCCCAAGGGGCAGATATTATAACAACCCCTCAAATGACCCTAAGATCAGACCTTAGACTTGAAGTAAAAACCAGAAAAAGCTAACAGAATACTACAGGACAAGTCACATCATGACTCATGATGAGGAGTAACAGATCATGACGTGACTTGTGGTGAGCCAATATGTTTTCAATCCCTAGTCCTAAGAGACATATGATGACCTATGACATCACGTAACAACCCATTAGTACCAATCGTGGTGTAAGAATCAGAGAAAAGATTGAGATAGTATCAGTGACCATGATTCACTATACCACTCAGAGTAATACTTCATGAACCTTGATATGGAACTGTGAGAAGAAGATCAGAGAATGACCAATTCACTATACCAATTGTGATAACACTTCATGAACCTTTATATGGAACCATGAGAAGCAGATCAAAGAGTTACCAAACAGACTACAGTAACCACGAGTGGTCATCCCGAGTCGTGGACACTCACCACGGGAGATATGACAACTCATTGCCACTAAAGGGTTAAATTTTAGGCGAGTTCCTAAGGGTATTTTAGTACATTTTCATATTTTTATCTTCTAAACCAGAATATTTTGGGATTCCTAAAGAGTATATTTAAGAGTTTAGATAGTCTAAACTCTTATTCCTATTAATTACAACATACGAATCAAGATCAATAGCTCTCAAGTTCATCAAGTAAGCTAGAAAATCATTTTCTCTAACATAGGGTTCTTCAAGTTTGAGTTTAAGTTTGAATTTTCAATTATGCAAGGCAAACTTAAGTAAGGATTTCTATTCATTCTTATTCCCTATATGCAAGAACTCAATGATATTAATACTAGGGTTTTTACCCATAGTTTTGAATTGTCTTATTCTATATCTATTGAGTTTGTCAATGTTTAGTTATTCCTATGTAATTGTATCCCTTTGTAGGTGATTATCATTCTATTGATGTTCATTGGTTATTATTCCTTTATTCTTGAATTATTGATTGATGATGGTTCATGTCTCTTATCCCATGAGCCCTATTGCATAAAAGTCATAATTTCGAAAGCATTGTGATTTGAGCTTAATGGCATTGTTTTCATAATGTGAGTAGATTTTTAAAAGAGTTTTCATAAAGAGATTTTGAGAAAGAAAGTATGATTTTGAGCATGATTTTCAAATCTAAATTGATGTCTTGTTTTGAAACTTATGAGATGTTTTGAGCATTGAGCCCACAAGTTTTCAAAGAGATGTTTGGAGTATAGAAGCTTCCAAAGCTTTTAAATAACATTTTGAGCGAAAGGATCTTCAATAATTTAAAGAGATTTTGAGTGAAAGACTCCATAGAGATTAAAACATTTGTTATATCTATAGAGAAAGTGCTTTATAAGAGATGTTTTCAGTTGCCTCAGATAGTCATAAATATATGGTCATATGTTTAAGTAGGATTGTTTTGCACTGAGTTAGGTGAAATTTTTTGAATAAATCATAAGCCCCAAAACTACATATCCATCGTATGATAGGATTATGTGGTTGGTTTGGGTGATCCTCAAAGTTAAGTCCCTAGTAAGGACTTGATGTTATGGATCCACAGATTGTGATCGTTCTCTACCCTGGCAAGGCTTTGAGCGGCTCTGCCAACATGAGAAAGATAGTAGGGCATCATGTGCTCATTCGTGATGGTACCGACTATGTGCTCATCCCGACACCTATTCTTCAATTATAAAGGCTTCATAGATAGAGTTAGAGTTGAGTCAATAATGTTACTTTATAACATTCTTTTCAGTTGTAGTTAATAAATCTTACTTCATTATATTGAGCCCATTAAATTATTTCTTTCGCTATACTTTATTGATATATAAGCCAATAGTAAGCCAAGCCAAGGGTTCGCGTGGATCACTATGTGGTCTGAGTGTCGATTGACATCCAGAATCTAGACTCAGGGCTTGACATGCATTGGTCACCATCTACACTTGACCTTCCCTTTTCTTTAGATTTAACAATATAATCACAATCTAGGCTACAATGCTTAAGGAAGCAGAGTGCAAAAACTAAAAACTCAGTAAACATGATCAAGGTAAATATACGACTAACAAATGAAAGGTTATAGGCTCAAAAGACTAATTAATGGTAACATTATATGAATAGGCTAAATTTTATCGGAAAAATCAAAGAAATCCTACCATCATTTTCCTTTGATAACATGTAGAGCAAGTTTTAGACTAGGATGCAAAACATGAAATATATGCATGAAATCCTCACATCACATTGTGTAAGTCTTAATCAAAATGGATCAATATGCTCTAAGACTGACATGGTCATAGTAAACTAAAAAAATAAGAATATATNATATACAGAATCACTACCTTGAGCCTAGGTGTCAAAAAATTGCTATTTTATTTTAATTACAAAACACTCATGGAAAAACACTACTCAAGCTCAGGACTAAATTGCTAGTATCAAACAAGTCAAAAATGACCTTTTCTTTTCTCTCCCTATTATTCCTACAAATTTATAATCTAATGTCTTAATTCCCTCAAGATAGTCTCCATCCATCCATCGTAGAAAAAACATTCTATCTATGACCAAAAAATATTACTCTTAAAAAAATAAAAATTACCACATTCGAGCTACATCCTTCGAAAAATGAACAGAATGCACAAAAAACTAGAGAGGGATTATTAACCACCTAAAAATATTTGAACATTAAAGCACCCAAGTAATTTTTTCACCTTATATTTAAAATTTTTGCACTATCCTTAGTGGATAATAAGAGAAAAAGATAGTAAAGAAATTCCATGGAAGGAGAAAGACCGCGTTAGCAGCTAATGGGATACCAGACTTCTCCCAACACAACTTGGTTCTTTATGTGGGCACCACCGCACACATATTCCCAACTCGGTCGCTTACTTTTCCAATTTCCTATGACTTGGCTGCAATTGTCAAACTCTTAGTTAAATAAAACTACAAAAATATTATATAAATAAATAAATAAAATAAAATAATATAATTAAGTTGCCTCCCAACAAGAACTTGATTTAATGTCACGGCACGATGCCATCAATTTTATCACTTTTTCTTCCACTTTAAACTTATGAATTGCACCCATAATTTCTTTTTTCAATTTTCTACGATGCTCAAGGGACAGTGGTATAAAAATAAAGGAACTATGTAATAGATATCACAGTTTGCTTGGCCCTTATGTGAGGAATGTAATTTTATCTCTTTAGTATAGCAAATATTAGAATATAAGGGAATTGTTTCTAATCTAAACATCTCTCCGCAGGCTTGGAAGGCTTTATTTCCATTTCGAAAACCAAACATTATGTCACAAATATTTTGAATGAAGGCCAATATGTCCCAACTCAAAAATTACATTAATCCTGACATCCTCACTATTATACATCTACTCAACATCAATATCAACCACAAATGAATAGTTTAGTGGTCAGAATTCTTCATTCTGATCCATACATTGGCTAGTATCCATAATAATTTATGGTTTGGTGTAACACCCCAAAAGTCACAAAGATCAAACCCTAGAATTAAAGAAGAAACCAACAGGAAAATTGAGAAATTATCACAAAATGAATCAAGTGAAAAGTCATGGTATGTCCCAATGAATCATCATGTCGGTAGGGGTGAGCCGTGTTCATTCCTTCCAAGCATTAGTGACCATGACTCAAGCTATGAGTCGTGGTGAATGATGACAATTTGTTAGGAGAGTAGTCCTGAGAAAGTACAAAAACTTATCATTTTCCCCCTCCAAAAAACGAGTCAAGTGATGATTCATGGTGACTTGTAACGAATCATCCTAACGTGTCGTTGGATGGAGTTTTGAGAATTGGCTGAAGTGTTTCAGTAGCAACGAGTGGTTATCACGACCCATGATGGTAATTAACGAATCGTACTATTTGTCCATTATGACAAGATAAGAAAGTGAGATACATGGTGCAGTAGTAACAGATGGTCACCAGAAGTCGTGGTGAGGACCAAAACTAGTGGTATGACCCTGTGATGACTGTTCGACAGTTTTTAGGTACGAGTTTTCAAGGGTATTTTCATAACTTTCTATGTTTTTAACTCCTAAATCAGGTCATTTTGGGTTTCCTTAGGTGGATATTAAAGAGTTTTACTTAGCCTAAACTCCTACTCCCCTCTCCAAACTCCGTAGATTCAAAATCAAAGCTCTCAAGGTTCTCAAGGAAGCTTGGGTTCATCCTCTAAAGTTCTCTTGGGACTAAAGCATAAGTCAAGAATTCATCAACCCCAAGTATGTGGATTGTTAATAAGGGATTTCTTTCGCCCTTATTCCAAAACCCCAAACTTAGATGTATGATTTCAATTACTCCATGTCTCTATTTCTAATTTTATGATTTTCCAGGGTTAGAACCCTTTTTATCCAAAACTCTACAATTCATTTACGGATTGATTCTCTCATTATTCTACATGTATTTAATAATTATGATTGGGTTAATTTCTTCAGAAAACTTCTATAATTCTCTATATTAAAATTTACATGTTTTACTCAATTATGTATGAATCTCATGAATTTTAAGGTTATATATCATGGCTATAATTTAAGCCAAGTTTTCATGACTAGCTCACGTATTTCAAGGAATTTATGAATTTAAATAATTTTTAAACTAGACCATGCAATACCTACTATTTTTCAAGTATGATTATGAGCAATATGTATGTTTTGGGAGTATTATTTAACACTGAGTAGTCTGGGGTTCTAGCACACCTAGGTCTCAGAACTATGTGTCACTGTAGGTATGAAGGGTTCCTCGCTAGAGAGTGCCTCACTTACCCTAATGGGCTCGTGAGTGAAATTACACCTTCATGGTTGTTTCTCTTGGAAAGGTATGAATACCCTCCCGAATAGGGTTACAGGTGGGGCTCCATGATACTAACTTGGAGTATATCGGTTATGAGAACCTCCTATCCTACCCCACTTCATGTCAATGTTTTATGATGCATCAACTTATTATAGTATTTTTGGCCCATTGATTAGTTTGTGAATTTACATAAGATTTCTAGCATGTTAAGCCCTGGGTTTATGTTTTGAAATCCTTGGTCATTATACTTTATATTATAATAAAAAAAATATTTTGTTTTATGACTATGTCGTGATCATGATTTTTAGTATAATCTCCTTATTCTTATGTTTTTCTTATCCTCCATACTCAGTGCATTAAAAGTAATGATCTCATATTTTTTATGTTATATCATCTCGTTATGTAGGGTTTGGGTGTTCAATCTCATCCTTGTTACTAGATACGTTCTTAATCCTGATTCAGCTTAGATTAGTGAGTCCTCATCATTCGAGGACGACAATTTTTATTTATGTTTTCTTTTAGTTGTATCAGTTTTAGTTATTGTAGAGCTACTTAGGGACGTATCCCTTCATATTTTCATATGTTTAGGCTTTCAGACTATCATATTTAGATGTTTAGAAGATTGGCTCATGTTGTCTCAATTTTTACATTTGATGATATCTCAGACTTTATCCCCTTATGTCAGATCTCATGAATTGTATCTTCTTAGTTGTATTCTTATGTTTATGATTTCATGCATGTACCATGGGTAAACTTAGAGAAATTTGTAGTTCTATCTCGTGTCACGTCCACGGTCTATGGCTCAGATCGTGGAAAATATGGTATCAGAGCATCAAGTTTAGGAGTGTCCCAAGGTGTCTATAACGGCGTTTACAATAGTCTTTTTCATGGGTGAGAAGTGCACCACAATTATGAGAAAGAGGCTATGATACATTTTAGGAATTTTTCATTCTTATAGAACCGTGCGATAAAGTCCAACTCTATTTATTATTCTAACTCGTGCTATATGCGTTCATATAGAATACCTCCTCGAAGAGCCAATGGAAAGAGAAATGGTAAAGGGAACTAGCTAGGCCCACTTTCTCCAGAAGACCCTTTAAATGTAAAAGTTACCCATATAGAGTTTAGGGCTGCCTTTCAGATTTTGGAAAAGCCCATGACCGCCTAGGTCAACCAGTAGCCGATTTCCCAGTGAACCCAAATGAGAGTGTTGTAGCGGCAAGAGTGCGAGACTTTACCAGGAAGAACTCGCCAGATTTTCATGGTTCTAAGGTGGATGAGGATCCACAGGAGTTTATTGATGAGATTATAATACCTCAAATTTTTTTTTTTGATTATTTAATATTTTTATGCTAGGTTAAGAAAAGTACGTATTGTATATTGGTCGTAGATGACAAGGGAAATGTGTACGAATGGAAAAGCAAATAGTATGTGAAGTGCATACCTAACGGTCAAATTTAAATGACCATATCTTCCAATATGTAATGAATTAGAAGCTCGACGATCTATCAAATTAAGGGTCTTTGAGTCTAATTTTTAGAAATTTAAACCGCTCATCAATTGGAGTTCGGAGTTAAAAGTTATAGAAATTTTACAGTGGCACTGTCGGGCAGTGACATGGCCACCGCCCTAAAAATGGCCATTGCCCAAATTGCTTTATATTCTATGTCTTGAGTTATGAAATCATTTTCAACGTTTCCAGAATTAAGGTGCCTTCTTATCCTCTGAAATTGTCTCAAATTTCCAGCAAAAACCTAAGGAAAGCGCACTAAGATAAACTCCATTAAAACTAAAGCTAAGTGAAGGAGATCTATCATAAGGTGAAGGTGGTGTCTTGGTGACTGTTTTGGCTGCACTTGGGCAGTGTTGCAAAGGTGAATTTTCTGCGTTTTTGAAGCCTTCCTAAGATACATATATGTTTCCTCTTGGTAGGTATTAAACACAAGTGTAAAAGGTAAGAATTCTACTCCTAACCTTTCTTGAATTCTTGATTAAAAGACTAGAAGTTGGAGGTGTGTTTGGTGTGTTGGTGAACTGTTTTTTCTGCGTTTTGGAAAGAAAGGTTGCTGCATTTTTGGACAAGAAGTTGAAGTCAATTACTCCTATTTTTAACAAACAAAAAAACCCCAGAAAAATATAAGGATTTCACCCCTTTCAAACCTCTCAAATTGCAAAGCGAAAATCTGAAAATTGGCAGCTAAGTGAGCTGCCGATGGACTGTTTGTGAGCTAAGTTTTGATCGTTTTCCTTAGTATTTTATGATGTTTCTCTTGCTGGAAGTATACTTTATAGTGAGGGGAAGAATTACAGAAAAACTAAGGTAAAATATCCTCTTGTTTCTCCCTCAAAAGTTAGTGAAAATTAGTTGAGCAAATGGCTAAATGTTGTTGATGTTTCCGTGTGTTGTTGTTGCTATTGTGTCTGCCTTTGGTTAGTTATTTTGGCTGAATTTTTTGCTATATATTGAACTTGTCATTGTCCTATAAAACCACTGGATTAAAGAGTTTTAGGGATGATCATTGAAATAGGAAATTGACTATAGAAAAGTTCATCGGAGAAAGGTATGTAAGGCGGGGCGTCTATCGTTCTTTTAAGCACGATTCGTGTGTTGCCAATTGAATGAGACAGAAACCTCTTTAAAAGTATTGAAGCAGTATGTTAAGCTTCATTTAAGCTTTAAAGTTTCATGTTTTATTGAGGTTAAAGGTTAAGATTATGCCTAGCCGAAGTGAGCCATCTAAAGTGTGATATTGTGTTGATTGTTGTCGTAGTTGTACATCGAGTAGGAGACCCCTCAGCGTGGGCATTGTTAGCTGGTCCTCATTGTATGTTAGGTATATATATGTTATGTTAAATGTCTTTAAAGGTAAGTTTTCTAACTGAAATTGGTGAAAGAACCAAGATGATGACGTGTAAACGATCTTAAGCCAAGTAAAGAAGTCGCAAGCTATTAAGGGCAAAACAAGCGTATTGAATTTGGATTGCCTGGTTATGGTTGTCCCTTATCTTATGTGTATGTTATGAAACAAGCCAGGCCAAGGTTATATTTCATAATTCCTTTACCTTAAGACGAAGTCAAGCAAGTGTGTCTCTGAGCTCTCATGTCCGTTGAACACGATCTATAAATTTTGTTGAAACTCTTCGGTCGTCCGCAGTTCCTTATAATTTTATACAAGTTTTGAATACATGCATTTAAGTTTTATTTTCTAGCTTTACATGTTACATGTACTCACTTGCAGTTATGCATTACGAAGGAGGCCTATGCAGGCCACATGTTTAGTATTCGTTATTTCTATGTTGTACGTGTTAATTTGGTCCAGTATAAGCCATATATGATCCATTTATGATTTTGTTTAATATTTATTGATTTTACCCTTGTGTGGTACATCGGCTGGACGGATTTTACCCTGGTGTTGTACACTGGCTGGAGGCATTTTTATTTTTACCCCGGTGTGGTACATTGGCTGGACGAATGTATATAACTTTTATGATTGGCTGGCTGCCAGAATTTCAGTTATAGTCTTTGTTGTGCATTAGATGATTACACTTACACTTTAATAATGAGTTATTGTCGATTTCTATTTTTAGGATTCCGGGTTGTATCTATTCCTTATTTCTGGACTGGCTATCATTTTTATCTTACATGTTTACAGTCTTCAGCCTTACATACCAGTATATTTTATTCATAGTGATGTCCCTTCATCTTGGGACCCTTCCTGCAATCTTTCTACAAGTACAGGCCGAGGCTCAAATCATCGGACACAGTAGGAACCAGATTTCAGCATAATAGTGGTATGCTCCTCTCTTCTAGGAGCCATGTCTTAGTTTTGACTATTTTGAGTTTTGTGTACAACATGAGTAGGCTGGGGCCTTGTCCCGTGCATTTCAATTTTTGTACTTTGTAGAGGCTGATGTGGACTAGTTTTTATAGTAGTGTCGGTTGTGTATTCGTGTTTGTTTTTCATTGCTCTGCATAGCTTTATTGTAGCCTTGTCAGTTTTCCAGGTTGCATATTTATAATTGTCAAGGCATTATGGTATCTAGTATTTATCTTGGTTGGTTGTGACAGATGGATTTGTCAGCCTTAGTGTTACATTATAGATGCTATATAGTAGGCTTCTTGATCAATGACAAATCGAGTGTCAGCTACGCCATACCCCAGTTTTAGGGCGTAACAAACTTGGTATTAGAGCGAAGTTGTGTCCTAGGGAGTCCACAAAGCCGTGTCTATTAGAGACTTGCTTATGGGTATGTTGTGCACCATACATATAACCGGAGGCTACTGGACATTTAGGAATTGTTTCACTTCTTTTACTAATAGTTCGTGCTATAGGTCGAGGTCATAATTACTTTGATATCTAAATCATGTTATTGTTTCAGAGTATGCTTGTGACAAGGAAGACCACTATGAGGTTGATTGGAACAGCCGTTGGAGAGGATACTAGCCGCCCTCCAGTGGATTAGGGAGACAGGTCAGAGGCTCAGAGTGAGTCTCCTGTCCCATGTATTACAGTTCCTCCACCACCGGTTAGAGTAATGGCAAATAAACCTTCAACTCCTCCCGCACCAGAAGTACCTGAGGGTAGTAGGGTGGTAGATCCTCCCACACCTGTGGTACCTCCTATTATTTTGGAAGGACAGGGTCTTGAGGGAGCTTTTCAGCTAATGGCTCGTAATGCGACAGGTCAAGAGTGATGATTAGAGGCAATGGAGAGACATAGAGGCCAGGAAACTGAGAGTTCCAGGGCTCTCGAGTTCTTGAGTTTGAGCCCTCCTTTATTCACCGAATCAGACCCGAGTGAGAATCCTTAGGACTTTATTGATCAGACTTATAGGGTGTTAAAGGTTATGGGAGTTACAACGACTGATGAAGTAGAGTTTGCGGCCTTCGGATTACGTGATGTGGCTATATTGTGGTATGAGGCTTGGACTCATTCCAGAGGAGTCGATGCACCACCAACTGAGTGGGAAGAGTTCTCTGAGGCCTTTATACACCACTATCTACCCTGGGAGTTTCGACAGGCTCGAGCTGAGTAGTTTTTGCACCTAGATCAGGGAAGTATGAGTGTCCATGAGTATTTCCTTTTATTTAATTCTCTTGCCAGGTGTGCTCCACATATGGTTCAGACGATGGAGGATAGAGTTCATCGGTTCGTGTTAGGGTTGGGGCTTCATATAGCTCAAGATTGTTTGGGGGTATCTACTCAGGAGCACATGGATATTCCATGAATTCAGGCATTTTCCTATAGGGCGGAAGATTTAGTTCATCCATTACGAAATACTCAGAGACAGCAGGAGCAACGAAAGAGAGTTAGGATTGTGGTCCCTTACAGAGGGCCACAGGGTGACCCAGCGGCTCAGTCACCCAAGCAATCATCTAGGCCTGTGGGGAGTGATCCACCTCAGTTTCAAGGAACTAGAAGAGACAAAGGCCTAGCTCCATCTAGTTCTCGATGACAAGAGTGGGCGGGGCAGAGGCGACCACCATTGCTGCCTTGTCCTCAGTGTGGGAAATCTCATTCAGGTCAGTGTCTTCAGGGGTAGAATGTATGCTATCGTTCTAGGAAGCCAGGGCACTTTATGAGGGATTGTTTAGATAGGGTCGAGTGGATCAAGCGCGATCAGCGGTTACTTCTTCATCCTCCATTCGACCTCCCATACCTGATCCTCAGCTAGAAGCAGGCCATGGAAGAGGCAGAGGAAGAGAGATTTCCAGTTCAGGGGAAACCCAGAAATGATTTTATGCTTTGGGCGGTCGACAGGACCCAAAGGCCTCACTTGATGTTGTTACAAGTACTTTGATTATTTATTCTCGTGAAGTATATGTCTTACTTGATCCTGGTTCTACTCTCTCTTGTGTTACACCATTGGTTGCGAGTCATTTTTAGACAGTCCTTAAGTTATTATCTATACCATTTGTTTATTTTATGCCAATTGGCGTTTTGTGTTAGCTAGACGAGTTTACCGGAACTGTGTAGTAAGGGTATGTGATAAATCAACCTTAGCTCTAGTTGAGATTGAAATGGTTGATTTTTATGTCATTATGGGAATGGATTGGTTTGAAACATGTTATGCTAATGTTGATTGCAGATCTAAAGTTGTCAGGTTCCATTTACCGGCAAGCCAATCAGGGAATGGCAAGGTAATGTCGCTACGCCTAAAGGTAAGTTTATTTCATACCTTAAGGCTCAGAAGTTGATATCCAAAGGCTGTATTTGTCACTTTGTTCGGGTAAGAAACTTGGAATGTGAGCCTGCGACTCTCCAGTCAATTTCTATTTTAAATGAGTTCCCTGAGGTTTTTCTAGAGGATTTTCCTGGAATTCCTCCTGAAAGAGAGATAGATTTTGCTATTGATTTACTTCCAGGTACTCAGCCTATATCGATCCCTCCTTAAAGAATGGCTCCAGCAGACCTAAGGGAATTAAAGGAGCAGTTGAGAGATCTGCTCGAGAAGGGATTCATTCAACCATGTGTATCGCCTTGGGGTGCACCAGTGCTCTTTGTGCGAAAGAAAGATGGGTTGTTAAGAATGTGTATTGTCTACAAGTAGCTGAATAAGGTTATGATTAATAATAAGTACCCACTTCCCAAGATTGATGACATGTTTGATCAGTTACAGGGTGCCAGATGCTTCTCAAAGATTGATTTGAGGTCCGGGTACCATCAGTTACGGGTTAGGGAAGTTGATATCCCCAAGACTGCCTTCAAAACTAGATATGGACATTATGAGTTCTTAGTGATGTCATTTGGGCTTACTAATGCCCTATCAGCTTTTATGGACCTGATGAATCGGGTGTTTAGGCCTTTTCTTGATGTATTTGTGATCGTCTTCATTGATGATATTCTGATTTACTCGCGATCCGAGGCCGAGCATGCAGATTATTTGAAAGCAGTATTACAGACTCTACATGAACACATGTTATATGCTAAATTTTCTAAATGTGAGTTTTGGCTAACATCTGCGGCTTTCCTTGGTCATGTAAACAGTTGAAGGTATAATAGTGGATAATAAGAAGATAGAGGCAGTAAAGACTTGGCCCAAACCCTTGAATCCTACAGAGGTTCGTAGCTTTATGGGGTTAGCAGGTTATTATCTCCGATTTGTGGAAGGTTTCTCTACTATCTCTGCACCATTGACAAAGTTGACTCATAAAGAAGCTAAGTTTCAGTGGACAGAGGCATGTGAGCGATGTTTTCAGGAGTTGAAGGATAGGCGGACTTTAGCACCTGTCCTGACTCTTCCAGAGGGTTTCGAGGGTTATGTGGTCCATTGTGATGCTCGAGAGTTGGGCTAGGTTGTGTTCTGATGCAAGAAAACAAGGTCATTGCATATGCCTCTAGACAGTTGAGGAAGCACGAGCAAAATTATCCTACCCATGATCTTGAGTTGGTCGCAGTGGTATTTGCATTGAAGATTTGGTGCCACAACTTATACGGGGTAAATGTAGATATCTTCACAGATCATAAGAGCCTCGAGTATTTGTTTCAGTAGAAGGAGCTAAATTTATGATAGAGAAGGTGGTTAGAATTGCTGAAAGATTATGATGTTAGCATTTTGTATCATCCAGGCAAGGAAAATGTTGTAGCTGATGTGCCAAGTTGCAAGTCTATGAGTAGCTTGAGTCATATTCAGGTTGACAGGATTGAAATGATGAAAACTCTACAGCAGTTGGCAGACTTACAGATTGGTTACTAGATGCCGAAAATTGGGGTGTTATTGTCAAAAACACAGCAGAATCGTCATTCGTAGCGGAAGTTAAGCAACGACAATATGATGATGCAGAGTTAGTCTTACTGAGAGACATTATACCACAACAGAAGCAGAGCCTATTTGATTGTGGACCCGATGGAGTTTTGAGATACCAGGGCTGTATATATGTCTAATGTGGGTGAGCTACGGGAACAAATTATGAATGAAGCTCATTATTCTCGATATTCTGTACACCCAGGCGCCACAAAGATGTATCGTGAGCTGAGGCAGCTATATTGGTAGAATGACATGAAAAAGGACATCACAGGTCTTGTGACTCAGTGTACCAATTGCCAGCAGGTGAAGGTTGAGCACCAGAGGCCTGGAGGTCTAGTGTAGGATATAGAAATTCCAGCCTGGAAATGGCAGATGATTAATATGGATTTTATTAGAAGATTGCCTCGAACGAGCAGAAAGCATGATTCTATCTGGGTAATAGTTTATAGATTAACTAAATCAACTCACTTCTTGCCAGTTAGGACCACATATGCTCCTAAGGATTATGCTTGGCTTTATATACGGGATATAGTTTGCCTTCATTGGCGTCCCCTTATCCATTATTTCTGATAGAGGTGCTCAGATCATAGCAAACTTTTGGAAGTCCTTCTAGAAAGGCTTGGGCACTCAAGTAAGCCTCAGTATCGCATTTCATTCTCAAACAGACGGACAGGTTGAATGCACCATTCAGACGCTTGAAGATATGTTGCGTGCTTGTGTTTTATATTTTGGCGGAAGCTGGGATGATCATGTTTCCTTGATTGAGTTCTCCTATAATAACAGCTACCAGGAAAGTATTCAGATTGCCCCTTATGAAGCTTTATATGGGCGAAAGTGCAAGTCATCAGTGGGCTGGTTCGAACTCAGTGAGGCAGAGTTATTGGGGCCAGACTTAGTGCAACAGGCTATTTACAAGGTGAAACTTATTAGAGATCGACTTCAGACGGCCCAGAGCAGGCAGAAGTCTTATGCTGATGTGCGCCGTCGAGCGCTGGAGTTTGCTTTTGATGATTGGGTCTTCCTGAAAGTGTGTCCTATGAAAGGCGTTATGCGATTTGGCCGAAAGGGCAAGCTGAGCCCTAGATATGTTGGGCCTTACAGAGTTATCCGCAGGATAGGCAAAGTAGCCTATGAGTTGGCGTTGCCACCAGAGCTAGCAGTACTCCACCCAACATTTCATGTATCGATGTTGCAGAAGTGCATAGGAGACCCAACCTGTGTTATGCCTGTCGATGATATCCGGATTTCCGAGGAGATGACCTATACCGAGGTCCCAGTTGCTATTCTTGACCGGCAAGTTAGGAAACTTCGGACAAAAGAATTCACCTTGGTTAAAATGTTATGGTGAAGTAATAACATCGAGGAAATAACTTGGAAGGCTGAGGAGGAAATGAAGAATAAATACTATCACCTATTTACGATGTCGACGTTATATTAAGGTATGTGTTTGATACCTAAGTTACTGAGTATCTATTTTGAAACATATTAAGCGAAGTTAATTTCCATTCGAGGACGAATGTTCCTGGGGGGGGGAGAGAATATTATACCCCAGAATTTTTTTTTGGTTATTTGATATTTTTATGCTAGGTTAAGGGAAGTAGGGGTTGTATATTGGTCGTAGATGACAAGGGAAATGTGTACGAATGGAAAAGCAAATAGTATGTGAAGTGCATAAGTAAGGGTCAACTTTAAACGATCATATCTTCCAATATATAATGAATTATAAGACCCAAAACCTATTAAATTAAAGGTCTTTTAGTCTAGTTTTCATAACATCAAACCTCTCATCAATCGGAGTTCGGAGTAAAAAGTTATAGATGTTTTACAGTGGCACTGCCAGGCAGTGATTCACCTCCCTAAAAACGACCACCGCGCAAATTGTTTTATATTCTAAGTCTTGAGTTATGAAATCATTTTCAACATTTCCAGAATTAAGGTGCCTTCTTATCCTCTGAAATTCTCTCAAATTTCCAGCAAACAACTAAGGAAAATAATAAGCTAAACTCCATTAAAACTAAAGCTAAGTGAAGGAGATCTATCATAACGTGAAGGTGGTGTCTTGGTGACTGTTTTGGCTGCACTTGGGCAGTGTTGCTGAGCTGAATTTTCTGCGTTTCTGAAGCCTTCCTAAGCTAAATATATGTTCCCTCTTGGTAGGTATCAAACACAAGTATAAAAGGTAAGAATTCTACTCCTAACATTGCTTGAATTCTTAATTAAAAGACTAGAAGTTGGAGGTGTGTTTGGTGTGTTGGTGAACTGTTTTTGCAGCATTTTGGACAGAAAGGTTGCTGAAGTTTTGGACAAGAAGTTGAGGTAAATTACTCCTATTTTTAACCAAGAACAAACCCCGATCAAAAGGTAAGGATTTCACCCCTTTTAAACCTCTCAAATTGCAAAGCGAAAATCTAAAAATTGGCAGCTAAGTGAGCTGCCGATGGACTGTTTGTGAGCTGCGTTTTGCTCTTTTTATTTAGGCATTTTTTCTGTTTATTTTGATGGAATTATACTTTATATTTAGGGGAATATTTACAGAAACACTAAGGTAAAATTTCCTCTTGTTTCTCCCTCAAAAGTTAGTGAAAACTAGTTGAGAAAATTGTTAAATGTTGTTGATGTTGCAGTGTGTTGTTGTTGCTATTGTGACTGCCTTTGGTTAGTTATTTTGGCTGCATTTTGTGCTATAGATTGAGCTTGTCATTGGACTATAAAACCACTGGATTAAGGAGGTTGAAGTCTTATCATTTAAATAGGAAATCGGCTAGAGAAAAGTTCATCGGAGAAAGGTATGTAAGGCGCCCCATTTTTCGTTCTTTTAAGCTCAATTCTCTGTTGTGAATTGAATGATCCAGAAACCTCTTTAAAAGTATTGAAGCAGTATGTTAATATTCATTTAAGCTTTAAAGTTTCATGTTTTATTGAGGTTTATAGTTTAAGATTATGCCTAGCCGAAGTGAGCCATCTAAAGTGTGATATTGTGTTGATTGTTGTTGTAGTTGTACATCAAGTTGGAAACCTCTCAGTGTGGGTATTGTTAGCTGGTATTCACTGTATGTTAGGTATATAAATGTTATGTTAAATTTATTTAAAGGTATGGTTGCTAACTGAAATTGGTGAAAGAGCCAAGATTATGACGTGTAAACGATCTTAAGCCAAGTAAAGACGTCGCAAGCTATTAAGCGCAAAAAAAGCGTATTGAATTTGGATTGCCTGGTTATGGTTTTCCCTTATCTTATGTGTATGTTATGAAACAGGCTAGGCCAAGGGTATATTTTATAATCCCTTTCCCTTAAGCCGAATGTCAAGCTAGCGAGTTTCTAAGCTCTAATGTCCATTGAACATGATCTATAAATTTTGTTGAAACTCTTAGGTCGTCCACAATTCCTTATGATATATACAAGTTTTGAATACATGCATTTAAGTTCTATTTTCTATATTTACATGTTACATGTACTCACTTGCAGTTATGCATTACGAAGGAGGCCTATGCAGGCCACATGTTTAGTATTCGTCATTTCTATGTTGTATGTGTTAAGTTGGTCCAGTATAAGCCATATAAGCTCCATTTATGATTTTGTTTAAGATTTATTGATTTTAACCCGGTGTGGTACACAGGATGGACGAATTTTACCCTAGAGTGGTATATTGGCTAGAGGCATTTTTATTTTTATCTCGGTGTGGTACACTGGCTAGAGGAATATATATAGATTTTATGATTGGCTGGCTGCCGTCATTTCAGCTATAGTCTTTGTTGTGCATTAGATGATTACATTTACACTTTAATAATGAGTTATTTTCAGGTTTCTATTTTCAGAATTTTGGGTTGTTACTGTTCCTTATTTCTGGCCCAGTTATCATTTTTATCTTACATTTTTACAGTCTTTAGCCTTACATACTAGTACATTTTATTCATACTGATGTCCCTTCATTTTGGGATACCAGTACATTTTATTCATACTAACGTTCCTTCATCTTGGGACCCTTCCTACGATCGTGCTGCAGGTACAGGCCGAGGCTCAGATCATCGGACACAGTAGGAGCCATATTTCAGCAGAATAGTGGTATGCTCCTCTCTTCCAGGAGCCATGTCCTAGTTTTGACTCTTTTGAGTTTTGTGTACAGCATGGGTAGGTCGGGTCCCTATCCCATGCATTTCAATTTGTTTACTCTGTAGAGGCTGATGTGGACTAGTTTGTATAGTAGTGTCGGTTGTGTAGTCGTGTTGGTTTTTCATTGCTCTACTTAGCTTTATTATAGCTTCGTCGGCTTTCCAGGTTGCATATTTATAATAGTCAAGGCATTATGGTATCCTGTATTTATCTTGGTTGGTTGTGACAGGTGACTTTGTCAGCCTTAGTGTTACATCTGTAGATTCTTTATAGCCGGCTTCTCGATCAATCATGAATCGAGTACTAGTTGTGCCCTACCACCGTTTTGAGGCATGAAAGAGATCAAGAAGATCACTCAGATTATGGGTATCACCTGAGAGAAGAATGCAGACTTGGCATCTTATCAGCTAAAGGGGTAGCTCAGATATGGTACAAGTAGTGGAAGGAAGGTGGTCGGGCAGATGCAACTCTAGTTGATTGGGATGAGTTCATGACTGCTGATCACGGGAAATAATATAGGGCCCGTGATACGCTTTATAACTTAAATTAGTCGTGTTGTCTAAGCTATTTGATACATTTTCATGTGATTTTATA
>JACEIK010005410.1:18862-48017 GCA_018107945.1 Datura stramonium | reverse complement strand
AAATGGATAGTTAGAGGAATGGGTCCAGTCCCTGTGGGTTCGACATTCCGGTTCTTATAAAGAGCCACTATATTACTTGCACGACCCGTACACTTGCGGGCTCATCAACTGCCTTCTTGGAGAAATTATTTCCTACGGGAGTCGAGGTAGGAAAAGGTTGAAGATTTCATCAAACTGAAAAAGAGAAACATGATTGTTTAGGTGTATTCCTTGAAGTTCACCCAACGGTCTAAGTATACTCTGGAGATGGTTGCTGAGCCAAGGGCTCAAATGAGAAAGTTTGTATCAGAAGTCTCAAATTTAGTGGTCATGGAGTACAGGACCACTATGCTTATTAGTGACATAGTTATCTCCCAACTCATGATTCATGCCTAGCAAGTTAAGGAGGAGAAGTTGAAGGAGAGGGAAAGGGTGAGTAATAAAGCTAAGACAGGACACTTTTTTGAGTTTCTCTCAGTAGAGGATAGGTGGTGGAAATTTCTCATAGTCCCATCAGAGGTCTTCAGCTCCAGTACCTTCATTAGCTAGCATCCTATCCTATCATGTTGTAATACCCCAAAAGCCAAAAGATCATACCCAAGGGTTGAATTGAGAAAATAGGATTTTCTGCACCAGGTCATAGGACGAGTCGTGCAGTGACCCATGAGGTACATCACGAGTTGTTAAGTGACTCATGGGGAGGAGGGTGGAATTAGTTGGAACTTTGGAGTTGTGGTTGACAATGGGTGAGACCACGAGTCGTGTTCATCACCATAAGTCGTCAAGTGGGACGTGGTCGGTGGTTGGCTTAAAGGTTGAAGGTTTCTAGCAGTGATCCTAACAATTGGTCACCACGAGTAATAGGGTACACCACGAGTCATGGTGTTCCTCATGGTGACCATTAGATTGGAGGAATACAAGTGATGGCAATAACAGACAGGCCACAATTCGTCCCTTAGGCCACGAATCGTCCCGTCCCTCGTTGGGACCGATAGTGAGTATTTCTCTGCAAATTTATTAAGGGTTTTTCCATAATTCCTAAGTTCCTAAGACCTATAATACGTCATTTTAATCTCATAAATGGGTATTTTAAGAGGGTTAAGCTAATTTTAAATCCATTCACTTTCATACATGCAAACTTAGTGGGTTCCAAGGGTGATCAAGTTAGACTCATCAAGTTCTTCCCCAAATTCCATTGGGCTTTCAAGAGGGTTTGTCAAATATGATTTCTCCAGGTATGAAGGGTTATGAATGGGTGTATTAATCCACACCAATTCCCAATCCCTCTTCAATTTCATGAATATTCTAGTTGATGAATCTATTGGGTTTTAACCCAACAATTTTTGAATTCTCTAGGTATCAATCATGTGTATGATCTATATATGATTCTAATGTTAAATTATGACTCATGGGAATATTTTACAATGTTTTAAATTACAAATTATGCTTTCAAGTTTTATTAAATTATGATTCCCACCCATGGAAGTTCATGAAATTTGAGATTTACGATATATGTATCCAAGCATGATGAGATGTATGTGATGAAAGATTTCGAATTACCCATGTCCATATTCATGTTATCAAATGATCAAGGCTATGTCAAGCATGTCTATATATTTGGGAATCCCATATGATAAAGTATGTTTCATGATTTACCTAAACTTTATGTATTATCTTACCACATGGATTTTGGAGTCTAGACTCCTACTATTTTCAGCTTGTGGTATGGCTTGAGCCTAGGATGCTCATGTTATGATTTCAGATTATGCATGTATGTTATAAGCCAGCTTCGTCACCAGACGATGGTCATATTTGTTGAAAAATGATGGAGAGCATATACATGTTTTTGGGAGTAGTGTCTAGCATTAAGTAGGATAAGGGTCAGTCAATCCTATGCCTCAAATATACGTGCCAATGTAGGTATGTTCAGATTATGTAGGACCTCCCTTATGAGCTTCCCCTACCCCCAAGGGGCCTTCATCTTGATATCGATATCATGGTAGCGTCCTTAGCCCTGGCAAGGCTTTGGACGACTCTACCACTTGAATGTAATAGTTGGGACCACGTAAGCTCTATCATAGTAATGTCGATTATACGAAGAGTATCCCATTATTCATCGTGATTTCAGCTATGCATGTTCATCAGTCATGAATATTATGTTCTTAGAAGGTTTGACCCAATGTTCAGTTTTACTTTTGATTATATGTTTTAAGCTTTAGGTCATTCAATTCAGTTATGATATGCAGTTATGTTTAAATCATGTTTTCATATAATAATATGCAAGCGCTACTCAGACTCTTATCATGAAATATTTTTGTTATGCATGATCACTGATTTTACTTACTTAACGATTTTACTTACCTTACATACTTGGTATATTCAATGTACTGACCGCATATTCTATGTTGTATCGTTTCATGATATAGGCTCGGATATTCAGGCTCAATCCCGCCGTTAGCCAGATCCTCAGTGATAGCACTTTCTAGCCAAGGTTTGTGAGTCCTGATCTTTTGAGGGCCCTTCTTTTTAGTTGTATTTCAGTGTATCAGTTTCAGACTTTAGTGAGTTAGTTTGGGTCTTGTCCCATCAACTCGTCAGTAGTAGAGGCTTATCAGACATAGTATGTATTTTAGCATCGAACTTGTGTATGTATTCAGATATTCTTGTTATCAGATTTTCAGACTTCCACTATGTTATATGTTAGAATTTCGTATTTATTATGTGGAACTTATATGTCATGTTCACTCCATGGGTCGACTTGGAGCCTCTTGAGGTTCTTTGTCCCGTGTCTCGTTTCGGGCCTATGATCGAGTCATGACAAACTGTGTATCAGAGCATTCTATTTTGAAGTGTCTTAGAGTGTCTGAAAGTCGTGTTAAGTAGAGTCTTTTTCATGGGTGTGTAGCACACCACACTTATGATGAAGAAGCTACGAAACGTTTAGGAAATATTTCCTTCTTTCATGATCTAAGTCAGGCGATGAAATATCTCTCTATCATTCTAACTCATGCTATATGCATTTGTAGAATCATGCCTCCCTGCCGAGATAATGGAAGAAGAATAGAAATGGATATGTACACAAGAATGGCATTGGGGATGGGCATCAGCAGGCCCCACCAGCCCTCGAGGATCATGTACCTGAGTAGGTTGCCCACACAGAGTTCAGGGCATCCATATAGATACTAGCTCAGGCTTTGACCGTTCAGGTGAACCAACAGGCGGTAGTGCATGTCCCTTAGAATAGCAATTCGGTAGAAGCGAGAGTTAGATATTTTCTGAGGATGAACCCTCTGGAGTTCCTTGGGTCAAAGGTGGACGAGGATCCATATGAATTTATTGATGAGGTTCTGAAGATAACCCAGATCATGGGGGTGACCAGGGAGGAGTGCGCAGATTTATCCTCGTATCAGTTGAAAGTGGTTGCACACATTTGGTTCAATCAATGAAAGGATAGCATGGTAGTTGGAGCTGGCCCTATTGGTTGGGATGAGTTCCATACTGCATCTTAGGATCAGTTATTCCCTCGTGAGATGAGGAAGATTAAAGCAGCTGAGTTTCTAAACATGAAGCAAGGTAAGATAACAGTCCAGGAGTACGGTTTAGAGTTCACTTGCTTGTCCAAGTATGCACCTAAGATGGTGGCAGATTAGAGAGCCTGAGTGAGTCAGTTCGTGCATTGGATAGAAGACTATTTGGTCAAAGATTGCCAGACCGTGATGCTTCATCAGGACATTGACTTCCCCTGGATAGTTCTATATGCTGAGCAGATAAAGGCGGTATAGATGAGTGAGTGGGAGAGAGAGGCCTTGAGGGCCAAGACTAATAGGTCTGTATTCTCCTAGCAGAAAACTTGGGGTGGGCACCGTCCGCAGTCCCACCAGAGATCTTCATCCCCAATGTTGTTAGCTATGAGTGTGCCATCCAAGTCTAGGTGCAACTAGAGGGGACGAGCATCAAGCTTTAGAGGTCAGGATAATAGGCCCGCAAAGTCCAGCATTCTGGAGTGTGGCAGGTGTGTCCGGAGACACACGGGTTAGTGTTTTGCAGGTCCAGGTGCTTTTTTAGGGTGTGGGAAGCCTAGACATATGCTCAGAGATTGTCCAGCAGCCAGATAGGGCCATGATAGGGGCTGAGGCCTAGCCTCCAGTTCAGCAGCTCCACTAACACGCCCAGCTCAGCAGGGGCATCTACTAGTGTGGTGGTGGTCAGCGCCAGAACTGATTCTATGCCCTAGCATCTCGTCAGGAGCAGGAGGTCCCCCCAGATTTAGTCACTGGTATGTTATAAGTATTCCACCTTAACGTATATGCATTTTTAGATCAAAGGGCTACTTTATCTTTTGTAACGCCCTATGTTGCTAGTAATTACGGAGTCAGTCCCAAAATCCTCTCAGAACCCTTCTCAGTCTCTACTCTAGTTGGTGATTCAGTTATAGCCCAACGGGTATACAAAAATTGCCCTTTCACAGTTCTTCAGATAGTCACCTGAACAAATTTAGTAGAGCTAGCGATGATAGATTTTGACGTTATCTTTTGTAGGGATAGGATACATGCATGTTATGCCTCAGTAAATTCTAGAACCCACCCGGTAGATTTCCAATTTTTGGGTGAGGCAGTCCTAGAGTGGAAGGGTAGTTCAGCTATACTCGTAGGTCGTTTTGTTTCGTACCTTAAGGCCAGAAGATGATTTATAAGGGTTGCATGTACCATCTAGTTAGGTTTAAGAATGCTACATCCAAAACCTCGACTATTCAGTCAGTTTCTGTAGTGTGCTAGTATCCAAAAGTGTTTCCAAAGGATTTTCCAGGAATTCCTCCTGAGTGAGAGATTGATTTTGGTATTGACCTTCTTCCCGATACGCAACCTATATTTATTCCTCCTTACCGAATGGCCCCAACAGAATTAAAGGAGTTGAAGGATTAGTTGAAGGACCTCTTGAAAAGGGGTTTCATCAGACCCAACAAATCCCCATGGGGTCACAGTGCTCTTTGTCCGTAAGAAGAATGGTTCCCTTCGAATGTGCATTTGTTATCGGCAATTGAACAAGGTCACCATCAGGAACAGGTATCCTCTCCCCAGGATTGATAACTTATTTGACCAGCTTCAGGGTCCTAAGTGCTAGCTTAAGATAGACCTTAGATCCGGATACCATCAGCTCAGGGTTCGGGATAGTGACATCTTGAAGACAGCCTTTAGGACTCGGTATGGACACTATGATTTTGTAGTTATTTGGACTAATGAATGCTCTTGTAGATTTTTTGTACTTGATGAACAATGTTTTCAAGCCATACTTAGATATGTTCGTGATTGTTGTTCACACACGATATTCTAATATACTCTCCGAGCAAGGAGGAGCATGCCGCTCATTTGAGGGTGGTGCTACAAACTCTTAAGGATCACCAGTTGTATGTTAAGTTCAGAAAATGTGTGTTTTGTTTGAACTCAGTGGAATTTTTGGGTCATGTGGTGTCAAGTGAGGGTGTACAGGTGGACTCCCAAAAGATAGAAGCATTGAAGAATTGGCATTGACCAGTGAGTCCTCCGAATATCTAGAGTTTCTAGGGTTTAGACGGTTATTACCGGAGGTTGGTTGAAGGGATTTCATCCATTGCAGCACCATTGACTAAGTTGACCTAGAAGAAAGTGAAGTTTCAATGGTTGGAGGCTTGTGAGAAGAGCTTCAAAGAGTTGAAGACTCGACTCACCTCATCATCAGTGTTAACCCCACCTGTGGGTACCAATAGGTTTGTGGTGTATTGTGACACTTTGAGGATCGTCCTTGGTTGTGTATTAATGCAGCATGGGAAAATCATAGCCTATGTTTCTAGGCATCTAAAATTCCATGAAAAGAACTATCCGACTCACGACCTCGAGTTGGCAGCAATAGTATTTTCCTTGAAGATTTGGAGACACTATCTGTTTGGAGTCCATGTGGATGTATTTACAGACCATAAAATCCTACAGTACATGTTACCCAAAAGGATCTGAATCAATATATGAGGAGGTGGTTGGAGCTTTTGAAGGATTATGATATGAGTATCCTTTATCATCCAGGAAAAGCTAATGTGGTGGCAGACGCTCTTAGTAGGCTTTCTATGGAGAGTTTGTCCTATATAGATAAGGAAAGGAAAGAATTTGTGAAGGATGTGCATTGGCTTGCATGGATAGGAGTCCGTCTTGTTGACTCGACAGATGGAGGTTCCATTGTTCAGAATGGGTCAGAATCTTCCTTGGTGACCGAGGTCAAAGCTAGAAAAGACGAGGATCCGATTTTGGTAAAGTTGAAGGAAGCCGTTCAAAATCAGAAAGTGGAGGCCTTCTCCCAAGGAGGAGATGGTGTGTTATAATATCAGGGTCATTTGTGTGTACCGGGTGTTGATGACATGAGGGAGAAGATGTTGTAGGAGACTCATGGTTCCTAATATTTTAAACATCCAGGTACCACCAAGATGTACCATGACCTACGGGAAGTCTATTGGTGGAATAAAATGAAGAAGGACATAGCAGAGTTTGTGGCTAAGTGTTCGAATTGTCAACAGGTAAAGGCTGAGCATCAAAGACCTGGAGGTGTGCTTCAAGACATTAGTATCCCTACTTGGAAGTGGGAGGAAATCAATGCATTTCATTACAGGTTTTCCTCTCACTTATCGACAATATGAGTCTATTTGGGTTATTATAGACAGATTGACTAAGGCAACCCATTTTCTACAGATCAAAACTACCGATTCAGTAGAGGATTATGCTAAGTTATACATTTGGGAGTTCGGTTGAATGGAGTGCCCTTTTCCATTATATTCGATAGTACTAAGTTTACCTCCCAGTTCTGGAGATCATTTCAGAAGGGACTTGGTATTCAGGTCAAGCTTAGCATAGCATTTCACCAGCAAACAGATGGTCAGTTCGAGTGAACCACTAAGATTCTGGAGGATATGTTGAGAGCATGTTTGATTGATTTCACGAGTAGTTGGGATTATCATTTGCCTCTCATTGAATTTGCATATAACAACAACTACCATTCCAGCATTCAGACGGCTCTGTTTGAGGTTCTCTATGGGCGAAGATATAGATCGCCTATTGGTTGGTTTAAAGTTAGTGAAGCTGCATTGATAGGACCAAAATCAGTCCATGAGGCTATGGACAAAGTTTAGCTTATAAGGGACAAGCTGAAAACAGCTTAGTCGCCAAAAGTCCTATGCAGATGTGAGGAGGAGGGAGCTTGAGTTTGAGGTTGACGATTGGGTGTTTCTGAATGTATCTCCCATGAAGGGAGTGATGATGTTCTAAAATAAAGGGAAACTTAAGGCCCGTTATGTTGGTCCGTAGTGGATTGTGAGATAGGTTGGCAAGGTAGCATATGAGTTGTAGTTGCCCTCAGAATTAGCTTCAGTTCATCTAGTTTTACATGTATCACTTTTAAAGAAGTGCTTAGGTGATCCAACTTTTGTTGTCCCAGTAAATAGTGTAGGTGTGAAGGATAGCCTTAGCTATGAGGAGGTTCCGGTGGAAATACTTGATCGACAGGTTCAAAAGCTAGGGAATAAAGAAGTAGCTTCAGTAAAGGTTTTATAGAGGAATCAACATGCTAAAGGAGCTACGTGGGAAGTCGAAGCATATATGATGGCTAAATACTCGCATCTATTCCCTCCCAGCTCAGTTCCAGCTTGAGGTATAAGTTTCCTCCATATTACTCTATTCAGTTTCATGTTCAATTCATGTTCCCC
This sequence comes from Datura stramonium, assembly GCA_018107945.1. NCBI lineage: Eukaryota > Viridiplantae > Streptophyta > Magnoliopsida > Solanales > Solanaceae > Datura > Datura stramonium. The sequence goes on along the minus strand of JACEIK010005410.1, from coordinate 40,318 downwards.
AGTTTCTTTCATATCAATGTACGTATGTATGATTCATGAATTAAGTTCAATCATGTATTGTAGTCCGGAGTCAGTCACTCCGTTAGTTTTCAGCTTTAAATGTTTAGGAATTGATATGGAAGTTGCATTTCTTAGCTTTTCTATATGTTTGCCCACATTCGAGGAAGAATGTTCCTAAGGGGGAGAAATTGAATACCCCAAAAGCCGAAAGATCAGACCCAAGGGTTAAAGCAGAGAAAACATAATTTTCTGCACAAGGTCATAGGACGAGACGTCCAGTGACCCGTGAGGTACACCATGAGTCGTTAAGTGACTCGTGGGAAATAGGGTGGACTTAGTTGGAATTTTGGGTTTGTGGTTGACCACGAATGAGACCACGAGTCGTGGTCATCACCATGAGTCATCAAATGGGTCGTGGTCCATGGTTGGCTTAAAGGTTGAAGGTTTCTAGCGGTGATCCTAACGATTGGTCACAGAGAGTTGTGGTGTACCTCGTGGTGACAACTATAGTGGAGGCATACCTATGATGGCAACGACAGGTAGGCCACGACTCGTCCCTCAGGCCACGAATCGTCCAGTCCCTCATTGGGACTAGCAGTGAGTATTTTCCTGTAAATTTAATAAGGGCTTTTCCGTAATTCCAAAGTTCCAAAGGCCTATACTACGTCATTTTAAGCTTAGAAAAGGGTGTTTTAAGAGGGTTAAGCAAATTCTAAACCCATTCTCTTCCATGTATTCAAACTTAGTGGGTTCTAAGGGATATCAAACTTAGACTCATCAAGTTCTTCCTCAAGTTCCATTGGGCTTTCAAGAGGGTTTGCGAAATCAGATTTCTCCAGGTATATAGGGTTATGGATTGGTGTATTTATCAATACCCATTCCCAATCCCTCTTCAATTTCATGAAAATTCTAGTTTATGAATCTATTGGGTTTTAACCCAACATGTGAATTCTCTAGGTATCAATTATGGGTATGATCTATACATGTTTCTAATGTTTAATTATTATTCATGGGCATATTTTACAATGTTTTCAATTACAAATTATGCTAAAGTTTTGTTAAATTTTGATGCCCACCCATGGAAGTTCATGAAAGTTGATATTTATAATATATGTATCCAAGCATGATGAGATGTATATAATGAAAGTATGATTATGAATTACCCATGTCTATGTTTTTGAATGATCACGTCTATGTCAAGCATGTTTAAGTATTGCGCAAGACCATATGATCAAGTATGTTTCATGATTTACCTAAACTTCATGTATTAGCTTACCACATGGATTTTGGAGTCTAAACTCCCACTATTTTCAGCTTGTGGTATGGTTTGAGCCAAGGCTCCACAAGTTATGATTTTAGATTATGCATGTATGTTATGAGTCAGCTTCTTCACTAGACGATGGTCAGCGTCATTGAAAAACGACGGAGAGCATATGCATATTTTTGGGAGTAGTGTCTAGCACCGAGTAGGCTAAGGGTTACCCAACCCTATGCCTTAGAACTATGTGCCAACATTGGTATGTTCAGATTATTTGGGACCTCCCTTGTATTCTTCCCCCACCCCGAGGGGCCTTCAGCTTGATATTGATATCAGCGTAGCTTCCTAAGCCCTAGCAAGGCTTTGGACGGCTCTACCCACTTGAGTTTAATAGTCGGAACCACGTAAGCTCTATCGTGGTAATGCCGGTTATATCACCAGTTTCCCATTGTTCCACAAGATTTCAGCTATGCATGTTCATCAGTCATGAATATTATGTTTTCAGCAGGTTTGACCCAATGTTTTGTTTTACTTATGATTATCAGTTCATCTTTGGGTCATTCGACCCAGTTATGATATGCAGTTATGTTTTAATCATGTTTTCAGATAATAGCATGCAAGCCCTACTCTAAGAATATTATGATGAAATCTTTTATGTTATGCATGATCACTAATTTTACTTACTTAGCAGTTTTATTTACTTTACATACTCGGTACATTCCACGTACTGACCACATACTCTATGCTATATTGTTTCATGATACGATCTTGGATATTCAAGCTCAGTCCAGCCTTTAGCTAAATCCTCAGTGATGACACTTTCCAGCCAAGGTTGGTGAGTCCTCATCTTTTGAGGGTCCTTCTTTTCAGTTGTATTTCAGTTGTTTCGGTTTCAAACATTAGTGAGTTAGTTGAGGTCTTGTCTCATCAACTCATCAGTAGTAGAGGCTCATCAAATATAGTATGCATTTCTGCTTCGAACTTGTGTATGTATTCAGATATTCGTGTTATCATATTTTCAAACTTTCACTATGTTATATGTTAGAATTCCGCATTTATTATGTTGAACTTATATGTCATGTTCACGCCATGGGTCAACTTGGAGCCTCTGGGGTTTCTTTGTCCCGTTTCTAGATCCGGACCTATGTTCGGGTCGTGACACATTCCTGAGTTGGGACCCCGACACGAGACCTAGAGCCATGAATGGCCCCAATCTAATCCATGGCATGTGCATAGCAACTCAAGAGCATAAACTAAAGCAGAAATAAAGCATGAACATGATATAAGAGGAAGTCTACAATTATAAGGACTAAAGCATAAACACAACTCAGCAATGTTGGACGGTTTATACATGGTAGTCTGAAAAGCCTCTACTACTATGAGGAGTTGATGGCACAATACCCCAAACTAGCTCACTAGGTCTAAAACTAAAAGACATGGTAAAATATAAAACTGATAATGTCCACGGAGAATGAGGACTCACCCAAGTAGGAAAAGGACTGAATTGATCGGGAATGAGCTATCGACGAGGCTGAGTTGGATCACCCTAACCTATATCATGGGATGATATAGCATAGAGTATGTGGTCAATAATTTGAATGTACTAAGTATGTAGAGTAAATAAATCATGCTAGTAATGTGAATATTACTAGTATGAAATCATGAATATTATTCAAGAAAGTTAATGTGAGTAAGGATTGCATGCTAAATCCATAAAAGCGAAGTATACATATTCATAAGCTATTCAATGTAATCTGGACATAATGACCAAGGTTTAAAAATAGAAATCACATAACTTGTCTTGCATGACATTAACAGAAAGATCATAAATTGATCAATGGGTCAAAATGCTATAAGACATAATATCTTAGGTCGTGAACATGAGTAACTGAAATCATGAGGAACAATGGGATACTCGTCATAACCGACAACCATCATGTATGAGCGCCGCATTTCTTGTTCATGTGGAGGAGAGCCCTCCTAAGCCTTTCCAGGGCAAAGGAAGAATGAGGTATGATATCACGGGTGTGCCCTCAGGTGGGGGAAGAACTATCTTGAGAGGTCCCCATAAGAATATATCCAATGTTGGCACATAGTGTAGAGACTGGGGTCCTCAAAATTCTCTAGCCTACTCGGTACTAGACACTACTCCCAAAACATGCATATTGCTCATATAATCATATTCTTAAAATATAGCTTAAACCTTAATAATTGGGGAGTCTTGACTCCAAATATCTCTTCAAAACTGATCTTGTAAGCCTTGGCTAAAATCATGATAAATATACTTAACTTGCATAGGCTTGCCAAAATCATAGAATCGTACATACTTCAAATAAGCTTCATAATTAGAAGTCATGAAATCATAAGTTAAGAATTCATAAACATTCATGCAAACTAGATAATTCATCATACCTTAAATCATAGACACATGAGCGTGAATTTCATAAATCATACATAATAGGGCATAATTTCCAATAACTTGAAATCGTGCATTTATAATTATATTGAAAGTAAAACCTACCCCAATAGTCTTAAATCATTAATTGATATATGAGAGAATTGGACCCTTAGACATAGCATGGATATTTGCATGAAATTGGGTTAAATCCTAGAATCTTCAATACACTTAGTTAGAGACTTGAGTTCGTGAGTCAGAGAAGGAATTGGGCCTGAGGGTGGAAGAAATCCCCCATTCATAGCCCTACATACTTAGTTATCTTGATTTTTATCCCTTCCTTGAACACCTAAGAAGATTGGGGAAGAAATTGATGAGGAACCCTAGCTTGATCTTGGAAGAGGATTTGATCTACTAATGAGAGTGTTAGGAGTATAATGAGGGCTTAGGGTGAATAAAACCCTTAATACACTCTTTAGAAGGATTAAAATTACGTATTTGATGAGATAGGAACTTAGGAATTACGAAAGTACCCTTAATGATTCATCAAGAAATCGCACTACCAGACCCAACGAGGGATTGGACGACCCCTTGGAAGACTTGATGGGTCGTCCCCTAACTTCTTACGAATGGCAACCACAACTCATTCTTTGATCTTCCCCAACTCAACAGGTCACTTAACAGGTCGTCAGGGACACAACGACTCATTCCTCAATCCGTGAAGTGCAATGGAAATGCACAATTTCCCACCACTGCACACTTGTCAATTGACTAAACAAATCATGGGGATGCTTACCGACTTGTTACACCATCCATTAAGACTTTCAGAAGGTAACATTTTCTCCAACTTGGCAGTATCTACGCGTCATGTAATGACCTATCAAGTCACTTCAATCACTGAACAACTAGTTCTGTGACTTCGTGTAGATTTTCCTTTTTTATCTTACTCAACCCTCGGGTCTGATCTTAGGGGATTTTGGAGTTTTACATCATCTACCCCTTGTGAACATTCATCCTCGAATATATATTAAGCTACTCAAAGGTTGGGTAAAGAACTGTAATCCCAAAACTGAACAACCGTAGTTGAAAACTGACGGAGTGACTGACTCCGGACTGATTTACATAACTGAACTGAATTCATGAAACATACATGCATGCTATGTCATGAAAGGAACTTAGAGACATGAACATAACATGAAATTAAATAGAGTACTAAGGAAGAAAATGGTACCTCATGTTCAAACTGAGCAAGAAGAGAAAAAATGCGGGTATTTATCCATCAAATCTGCTTTGGCTTCCCACATAGCTCTCTCAACAAGCTGATTTCTGCACAAAACCATTACTGAAGCTAGTTCCTTATTTTTTAACTTCTGAACCCAACGATTAAGAATCTCAATTGGAACCTCCTCATAAGTAAGGCTATCCTTCACACCTATGCTCTCCACCGGAACAACTAAAGCCAGGTCACCAATGCATTTCTTTAATAGAGATACATGGAAAACTGGGTGCACCAAAGCTAACTCTGCTGGTAGCTCCAACTCATATGCCACCATGACAATACGCCTCAAAATCCAACAAAGACTAAAATATCGGGGACTAATCTTTCCTTTATTACCGAAACTCATTAATCCTCATGGGAGACACCTTCAGAAACACCCAATCATCATCCTCAAACTCAAGCAATCTCCTCCTAACATCCACATAAGATTTCTGATGATTCTGAGCTATTTTCAACCCTTCTATAATAAGTTGAACCTTCTCCATAGCCTCATGTATTGAATTTATCCTTTAAAACATAGCCTCAACTAACTCAAACCATCCAATAGGTGATCTACATCTCTGCCCATAAAGAGCCTCAAACGGAGCCATCTTAATGTTGGAGTGATAATTCTTATTGTAAGAAAACTTGATGAGAGGAAACTAATCAACCCAACTACCATTGAAATGAATCACACATGCTCTCAACATATCCTCAAGAGTCTGAATGGTCCATTTGGCCTAATTATCTGGCTGTGGGTGAAAAGTTGTGTTAATCTTCAATTGAGTACCAAGGCCCCTCTGAAATGACCTCCAAAACTAAGGGGTGAACTGAGTACCCCTAGCCAAGATGACGGACAAAGGAACTACATGCAATCAAACCAAGTCCCCAATGTACAAATCTAGCATAATCCTCGGCTGAATTGGTAGTTTTGACCCATAAGAAATGGGGTGATTTGGTCGACCGGTCAACAATCACTCATATAGAGTCATATTGTCGGCATGTATGAGGTAAACTTATAATGAAGTCCATATTTATATATCCCACTTCAAAGTAGGAATGCTAATATCCTGAAGCATGCCTCCGGGTCTCTGATGCTCGACCTTCATCTGTTGGCAATTCGGGCATTTATCCACAAACTCTGCTATGTCCTTCTTCATACCATTCAATCAATAGACCTATCGTAGGTCACAATACATCTTGGTGGAACGTGGATGGTTGAAGCATCGAGAATAATGAGCCTCTCTCAACATCCGGTCTCTCTAGCCATCTACAGGCGGAACACATAATCATCCATGATATCGGAGTACACAATCTCCCCCTTCGGAGAAATCCTCTACTTTCTATTTTCGACTGCTTCCTTCAACTTCTTTCCTAGCTTTGACTTAGGTAACCAATGAACTGACCCATTTCGAACAATAACACCACCATCCACAGAATCTATAAGGCGAACCTATCACGACCCGAACGTAGGCCCAATTCGTAACACGGGACAAGGAGCCTCGAGAGACTCCAAGTCGACCCATGGCATGAACGTACATCTATCTCAATCCAGTAAAGCGGAATACTCAGCAGATAACATAGAGGAAGCATAATCATGACATAACATAGAATGTGAAATGTACTTCATACATGACAACTGAATACTACACATAGTATGAAAGCCTCTAACATATAAGATGGGTTGATAGGACAACACCCCTAACTAACCCGACAAGTTTAGAAAACTGAATGTAAAGAGATAACTAATATCAACTGGTCCTCGGAGAATGAGGACTCACCAATGATCTGGATGCTTACTCCGGGAACAAGCTAATGGCGGCGCTGGCTCTGAAGATTGGAGCCTGTATCATGAAACGATAAAGCATAGAGTATATGTTTAGTACGTGGAATGTATTGAGTATGAAATGTAAGTAAAACGGACATTTTAAATACATAAAAGCTCATAAGATATCATAAGAGTGGGACAACATGCTTATAACATAAATATCATAATGTAATATAAGACTCAAGGTTTTCAAAACATTCATAATCCATTCATTATCATAGTCACAACAGAAGCTTTATAAATCATAACTTTATCAAAAATAACATAAACATAACAATGCATAAAAACATGCGGAACAGTGAGAGGACTCGTCATAACCGATACCATCATGGTAGAGCCTTACATGACTCCCCAACTATCTCACTCAAGTTGGCAGAGTCGTCCCAAGCTTGCTAGGAAAGGGACGTGCATTATGTGATATCACGAAAGAGGGGACCCATTGATATCATAATGTATCAACATGAACCTACTATGGCACGTAGTTATGAGACACTAGTGTAGTCCTTTGAGCGCTGGGTTACTCGGTGCTAGACACTGCTCCCAAAACTAAGCACATAGGCTCATACTTAGATCATAAATATTATTCATGAGATTCATGACCAAATAAACATTAACATCATTGATCCCTATTTACATATATGTTTTCCATTAGTCAAGGGCCCATTAATTGGCCAACATCATAAATCAATCAATTGTGAAATTCATATCATAAATCATAAATAATTTTTGAACATGTGGGCATTTGCCCATACATTAACATGCTTGAAAATACTCAATTCACTTGAAAACATGATTATAAACATGGGTAACTTGAAAACATGCTTTTCATCATTAATACTTCATCATAGATCAACATTCATTGTAAATCTTATCTTTCATGAACTTTTCCTAAAAGGGAATTTTAATTTAATAAGCTTGAAACATGATTTTAATGAAAAACAACGTAAAACTTGCCCATGAATCTTAATTCAATAGTAGAAATACATAAATCATACCCATGTAGAGAATTAGGAATTCATGCATTGGGTTAAAACCCTATAGAATTAACATAGGAGATTTCATTATTTGAGTGGCATTGGGCATGGGTATGAAAGGATTCACCCATTCATAACCCTATATACCGAATTAAAGATGATTCTTACACTTCCTTGATTGCCCAAGAGGAATCTGAGAAGAATTGGAAGGGCTTAAGCTTGATCTCCTCTCTAAATCCCTAACTTGCATGAATGGGTTTAGAATAGGCTAGAATGACTTAACCTATCTTAATACACCATGAAAATAGCTTAAAATGACGTAATATAGGACCCTAGAGCATAGGAATGACAAGAATACCCGTAATAACTTCGCAGAAAATAACCGCTCTTCATTCCCCACGAGGGACCTAACGAGTCGTTGCCACCAACCACAGGTCGTTACGTCGATCATTGGGTACACTGTCGAGGTTTCACTTGGAACTCATAACGGGCCATCATATGAATCATTACCGGTGACCACGACTCACCCAATGAATCATGGTGTCTGACCACGACTCGTGGGGTCTATCCGTAAGATACACTGCCACCTCAACTCCTCCTTCCAATTTCCCTTGGCCACGAGTGACTCAATGGGACGTGGGGTTTGACCATGACTCGTGGTCATTGTCGTTGATCTTGGGCAGAATTATATGCCCAAGTGATACTCAAATGCTTCATTTCGTCTTGTTTATCTATCGTTATTTGTGCATTATCATGTAATTTGTAGTAATCATGTAATTTGTAGTAAATGTGAATTTATACTATAACTAACATGATTAGTGCTGTTTCTACGTGAGAATACAATTTTAGGAAGCTAAGATGCATGTAGGGAGAAATCGAAACAGATTCTGAAAGCAAGCAAGGAAAAGGCCATGAAAGCGTGAAATTGGGGGCTCCGACAGAGCCATATGTCACGCTAGCATCGCGTATGCATTCTGCCCTGATGATTAAAGTTAGCCAAAATTCCGCAGGCTAAGCCGCGTTGCCTCCGTGGCACGTTGGACCCAATTACCTCGGAACATGGAATTCCAATAAAGGTGCACGTTGGAGCCGTGGCACGCTTGGCCAAAGCCCCGCATTGCACAATCGTAGCACGCTGGGCACAAATACCTGGAGGGCTGGATTCCAAGAGGATTCGCTCGTGCCGTGTCACGGAGGCAAAGGTCTAATGATGCACTCCGCGTGACACGTTGCTTGTTATTCCGGGAAAAATTTCTACCAGTATAAATAGAACACTTAGGTTCATTTTTAATTATTCTGACTTAAAAGGAGCAAGAATGTGGGTTACAGGCAAGCTGGAGGGACCTAAAAACTTGTGGTTTTTCTATCTCTTTCTCCTTTATTTCAATTGTTTAGAAGGATTTTACACTCATTTGATGATGTTTAATCCACAAATGAGTGGCTAAATTCACTTTTGTTGCTAACATTCGTCGAAATGTAATTATTGGATCATTTGGTTTTTCATCTTTTCTTCCATGGTTGTTCTATTAATTCTGTTCTTACGCATTAATGTGTGGCCAATGTTAATGTATATCTAAAAAGTCCGGTTTCAACTCAAAAGAGCAAGAAATTGGAAAGTTGTGAATTGATAGGATATGATCTTTTCTTGGTTTGGGAAAATTGATGAATTGATTTACCTTCGGTATAGAAATATACCTGAGTTTATTAGTCAATTAGGAATCGGTTTTGTGTGGGTAGAACATGAATCTCTTTATCACGTAAATGTAGGTGGAAGGTTCATGATTCTTAAGCTGGGTTAAATACGAGAGTTTTAATCCATAGGCAATAATTCTTGACTAGCAACCGAAGGAGAGATTAACTGGAAATTGTATCGACAAATTATTTCTCTACATGTCTGCTTTAGCCTCGCATGCCCATCACTATAGATCGTACTCAAATTGTATATTCATTTTCGATTTAGTATAAATTAGAAACAAAATCTCAAAATCGTTTGTACACTGTTGTCTGCATTTTTAGAGTTAAAGTTTATTGACACTTGATTAGATTGTTACCTTAGTCCATCTAGTCCCTGTGGGATCGATACTTGGCTTTACTTGAGCTGTTTTACTACTTGTTCGACTCACTCTGTACTGCGTGTAGTCATCCAAAACAGATGAAGATCGTATTATCATCAAATGAAAGTTTTTGGCGCCGTTGCTGGGACTCCGCAATGAAGTAAAATTGTTTTCTTAGTGTTAGTTTACAAATTCTATATAAGTGCTGACAACTTGGTCTTAGTGTTTGTTTAATTCTTTTGATTTTCGATACCCTTCTTGACATGACATCGTGGAATACACAATTGGTTTAAATGGTGGATACTCATATTTTGGCGAATCTTGTCTGACTGGAGGCCACCACTTGTGGCAACACCGTAACACGTGCAACATATGTGGTGGTCAAGAAGACCATTGGGATGGTTTTCCGAATGCATACTCCTCCCGAACCCCTACTATGATCCTTTTGTTGTTTTCGATGAATATAGGCATTCAAATGACAACTTGGGACGCCAAGCTCAATAGAAGATATACAAACAACCCTCTTTGACAATTAGAAGCAATGAAGGACGCGATGGCAGCATTGAGGGCTCTAGCAAGAGGAGAATGCAGAGGCTTTAGAAATGATGAGCGCAAAGTCATTTTGAGATGATTGCTGAGGTTGAAGCTTGCGATTAATTGCGGGAAAATGTTTATAGGCGATGTTCAAGAGGAACTAGAAGAGGAAGACAAGGGTGGATTTGTGGATAACGCCCGACGATTAGAATCTCTTGAGTGTCCCCGTGATGGGCTCACACTTATGGAAAGTTCTAGCACTTCAAGAAGAGTAGAGTATACCCCACTTGACACTAATGGAGAGACAGATGTTGATACGGAGAAGATGTATACAAGTAAGGAGGTCAATCACAATGCAATTTCATAGTGGAGGTGTAGTGGACCCCACTCGAAGCATTTTTCAACATTGAGTTTGGGTGACGACATAGAAATAGAGTCTTTCAAGCTTATAGAGAAATGTCTAGAGGAGGACCAAGCCCCGTATATTTTGAATTGCCGACTCGGAGAGACAAAATGACTTCGCCACTTGAGGGCCACGATAAGTTCAAAAGACAACATCTACTGCTTGGTCCTGACACTTTTCACCACCACCCCTAGAACATAAAAGGAAATTAGAGAAGAAATTAGGGTGAGATTCATATCCTCAAGGTGGAGGAAAAAGCGGTGAAATGTAATACGTCGTGCCGAGACATGAAATTAGGCGCTTCTTGGGAGGAAACCCAAGGGTACCATGGTATCCATTTTAATTTCTTGCATTAGAGTTGATTTTATTTATTTTTCATCTTGTTGTTTTGTGAAAAAGTTACACAGATGGAGGGGTTCTGAGTACCCGTGAGGAGGAAGCTAACAAGCATGGAAGAGAAAAGTGTGGGGTCGAACACCACTTGTGCAAATTTGAACGAAAGCTTGTTGGTTAGCTAGGCCTAAAGGCTTCAGGGATATTGTTCACCCTCGTTAACTGTTGTTGAGGCTTGAGGAAAATTCTTGAAAATTCTTGTGCTTAACGATTTTTTGGTGGAAGTACCGAGTGTGAGAAAGAATTGAAAAAAAAAGAAATATAAATAAATAAATAAATAAATAATGAAGAAAAAATTTGTGTGCGTTGGAAACCTATGAATTCTAACCAATTTCTTGTAGTGAGAGAATTTCATGTTGAACGGAGGGCAGAAATGTAAAGAATTGCAAAGAAAAAAAAATTGAGGTGAGAAAAAATAAAAAGTGGCTAGACAGCTGAGCCTGCTGAGCGGTCTGCGTCACGGAGGAGGGCCCACGCGTTACCCTCCGTGACACGTTGAAGGCAATTCGAATTTTTACAAATTCAAGAACAGCTGCTAAGTGATGGCCCGTGTCACGGAGGGGGTGCCCTGCTGCCCCTCCGTGACACGTTGAGGGCTATTTCGCCGTTGGGTCACACCGGTCACCGGGTGACCCGCACGAAATCTCACTTTAACCCCGATTCTGCCTCATTTTTCCCATTCCTTCTCCTCCACACAAACACCCCAAAATCCCTCCTTCCCCAACGTGACATGAACCTAGGAGCTGAATTTCTTCAACATTTCTTCGATATCATCGGATTAAAGGTATGTTCTTGAACTCAACCTCAATTTTTGCTAAATTTTTCGATTTAAGCATGTGAGGTGAGTAAACTCGCTCCTAAGTGTAAATCGAGCTTAAATTCAATTAAGTTATTGTTGTTTAAAGTCTGTGAGCATCACAGATTATATGAACCCGATAAATACATGTTGGGTTGAATTTGTGCGAAATTGCTAGCTAGGGTTAGAATTTGAATATGAAGAAGTTAAATTGAGTTTGAAATGTGAAATATATTTTGGGTTGTGAATGTTGGGTGAAGTGATTTGTATTGTGCGTAATGTTGAATATAATAAATAAACAAGGGATTTTAGGGAGAATGAAATTGATTGAATTGCATGGGTTATTGTTGAGAATTTTTTTGCTAAGTATGTGGATGTAAATGGTAGCGATGGTGACATTGTGATTAGTATAAAATTAAGTTCAAGTAGTACATAGAATTTATACCATCGATTCTTTGAATGCATGGAGGCATTCTTTGTTGTTTGTTGTTTGTTTTTTTATGTAAATTTGAAAAAGAGGATTGTCTCGCCGTAATGTGTAAGTGTGGCTAAAGACTAAGTGGGGTGGCTCTAGCTTAACCCAACCTTAGTCGGAGCTACAATTTGATTTGACTAACATTGGGACTGTCTCCGTCATCTGGAGAACAATGGCAAGTAGACAAGACAAAGGTAAGGGAACATCTACATTGGGCGCCGGGAGGAAAGAATCAAACTGGAGCAGTCCCAGCAACACCAGCGGTTCCGCGCGGCCAACGCCGTCAATAATGAAACCCGATGGGTGACTGACGAAGGGAAGAAGTGGTACACAAAGCATAAGGAAAACAAATACTTCCCGAGGAGCATATTGCAAGGAAACTGCTAGCCAGAATTTTTGTGAGTGTCCACAGGATTGACACCGCGGCTGAACTTCACCTTTAAAGAGCCCAAGAAGTGCACTCCATTTGATTCTGGAGTTCTACGCCAACTGGAACCCGACGCCCGCAGTCACACCGTCAAGATAAGGGGTCAAATTGTCACTCTTGAGCCCTCATCACCCGAATGCCATTTTGGGGGCGCGGAACACGTACGCCCATGTACTCCGGCAGCTAAACATCACTCCACCATATGATATCAGACGCACGCTGTGTGGAGCCCGTTCTGACAAACATGTTGGAGCTGCATAAGGAGAGGCTATCATCGCAATCGCTTCCTACCGCAGATGAACAAAGCCGTGATCCGCTTAAAATTGTTTGTTCCGCTCGATTCCGGGGTGCACACATAGATGTCACCTGGGATCGTGTGTGCTTTGTGTATGCCCTGATGAAAGGGCTGGAGATCAATGTTGGGGCGGTGATCATATCCGCCATGAACAGAGCCCGTTTGCATCAAGGGCACAAGTACGGGTTTGGTGGCTTGGGTTTCACCACCCTCATGTGGGCCCTCGGATATTAAGGAAGAAGCCTCGACTACATCCCGCAGATGGATAGGCGTGCCGGATGTCACAAAGACCAAGGCACTGACACCACTCACGGCCGCCCTCACACTAGCCGAGTGACATGCCTGGGATGACTGCATATGGCCCGTATATTTTGGGATGCAGACTCCGCTTGCGCATAGGAGGAGGCTCAATGGGAAGAGATGAGCTGTGGCACTCGACTTAGACTACCCTTCGGGCGAGAACGCTAGGGCTCTGCGTCGGTTGGTCCAGCCTTGTGATCCCCGGTGGATGACGACGTCCCACCACCAGGAGATACACGTGACCCGGCGTTGAGCCGGATGAGGACGGCGGGGGCGATTCAGGCATGGGAGACGAGGCAGCAGCACTCCACGAAGAAGTTGAATACTTTGATTGATCGGGGAAGTTTCACCACTCACTTTTGTGCTATGCTGAATTTATGAACACCGGGACAATGTCTGGTTTTTTAAATTTGGGGTGGGAGAAGTTTAGGTGTTGGTTGTTGTCTTGTTATTGTTGATATTCATATTCTGTTGTTGTGCTTGGAAAAAAATTGTGACCCTGTGATTTTTGTATTTATGTTTGGTATTGTAATTAATGTAGTTGCTGTGTGTCATAAATGTTGTTAGGGCTGGCTATGTAAATATTTGTAAATATTTTTGGCTTATCAAAATTATCATATTTTTAAATTTTTTATTTTTAAAAATTCGTTAAATTATTTTTATGATTGGGTTTCTCAGCGTTTGTTTTCGGTGCTTTTACCAAGAATAGTCCCATTGAACCGAAGTCGTAAATAGTGATCGTTTCCTATGATGGATGGATGATGACCGTCTTAAGGAAATGTAGTTGATAGAGTAGTTTTTGGTTCTTTCATGTTTATTTTTGTTTGTTTGTTTGTATCCCAATCGTGTCACTACTTTAAGGTGCGAAATTGTTGCGTGTTGTATATGATAATTTAGAATGCAAAAGTGATTCATATGAAAGCATGCAACTTTGTAAATATGTTGAGATACCTAGGTTATAGAGTTCGATTCGGTGTGATTGAGGCTTAATGTTTGAATTCTTGTAATTAGCTGATTGAAGAGTCTGTGAATACTTCTTGAGCTGAGCATGTGCAATGAGTGTGGAGAGGTTTCGATTATTCCATGCTATTGTGAATTGTCTAGAACTTGTCCGTGTGTACTAAACGAAATGAAGGAAGTGTAGTGTAGAAAGGATGGTATGCTTTTTTGATTAACCGAAATTTTTTTTTCATTATCATATCCACCTTGAATGTCAATCCTAGTTAGCCCATTGGGCTTTAGCCTATTTTTTTCTTTCGTCAAAAAGTTGTAAATCGAGCTTAACCCCTTTCTTTTCATTATCCGTGAATTTGATCCAAAACTCTTAAGCCAAGAAAATAATTCTTCACAGTGTCAAGGAGTGAGAATTGTGAAAAGAAAGAAAAAGCTGAAGTGGTGAAAGAAAAGAAAAGGTCGAAGGTGCAATTTGCTATAAATTAAATAAAATGAAGATGTATAACTAATCTTGTTGTTTTAGTCAAGTGTGCTTAAAGAAATGGGGACAAAAATAAAGAAAGACTTCAAGAAGGGGAGGATGAAGGAAGAAACAATGCCCATAATGTGATGGGATGTATTGAAAACGCTTAAGGAAGCTAGTTAATATTATTGGTTAGCCCAACATTTACTAGTTCCGTAGCTTACATTACAACCCGTTAAGTCCTACGTGATCTTACATCACGCGTCCTTATATTAGTGGAGTAATACACTAGAGGCAAGCCTAAGGTTCATGACATGATGCATGTGAATTCTTTTGGGAGAGAGAGCGAAATCAGTTTATATGCCCTGCATGTAATGTTTTTGAGTTCATATAAGTAAAGGGAAAATTCTCTGTGTGGAATGTGTGAGGGCACATGCCTGACGAGAGATTGAATTTCGTGTTGATATCTTGATCAGCTGATTTGGTATTGAGTCGCCAATATCGAGAGTCGATTCTGAGTCTAGGAGGTCTTGATGTGATGAATGCCGTATTGATGAGACTATGCATGTTTTCTTGATGATTTGCTATAGTAAATAATCGATATAACCGTAGCTTGAAATGTCGAGCCAAAGTAGCTATGCGTGGGTGTCAATTGCATGAGATGTGAGTTTATTGTTAGAGGACGAACAATGTTTTAAGTGTGGGGTAAGTGATCTTGGGCAGAATTATATGCCCTAGTGATACTCAAACGCTTCATTTCGCCTTGTTTATCAATCGTTATTTGCATTATCATGTAATTTGTAGTAAAATGTGAATTTATACTAACCAACATGATTAGTGTTGTTTTGCAGGAAAAATACAATTTTAGGAAGCTAAGATGCATGTGGGAGAAACTGGGAATGGATTCGAAGCAAGCAAAGAAAAGGCCAAGGAAAGCAGAATTAAAGGGGGCTCCGCGATGGAGCCGTGTCACGCTACCATCGTGGATGCATTCTGCCCGATGATTAAAGTTAGCCAAATTTCCCAGAGAAGGTCCGTGTTGCTCCGTGGCACGTTGGACCTAATTGCCTGGAACATAATTCCAGTGAAGGTGCGTTGGAGCAGTGGCACGCTGGCCAAGCCCCGCGCTGCACACCGTGGCACGTTGGGCATAAATACCTAGAGGGCCGGATTCCAGTGAGGGTTCTTGTTGTGCCGTGTCACGGAGGCATCTGCGACACCCGTGACACGTTGCTTGTTAATCAGGGAAAAATTCCTCACCAGTATAAATAGAACACTTAGGTTCATTTTTTAATTATTCTGACTTGGTGGAGCAAGAACGTGGGTTACAGGCAGTTGAAGGGACAAAATCCTAGGTTTTTCTATCTCTTTCTCCTTTATTTAAATTGTTTGTATGATTTACACTCATTTAATGATGTTTAATCCA
Organism: Datura stramonium; assembly: GCA_018107945.1. Classification (NCBI taxonomy): domain Eukaryota; kingdom Viridiplantae; phylum Streptophyta; class Magnoliopsida; order Solanales; family Solanaceae; genus Datura; species Datura stramonium. The sequence continues at coordinate 24,085 of JACEIK010005410.1, read as the reverse complement.
CAAAATGAGTGGTTAAATTCACTTCTTTGCTGAGGTTAAGAACATTGTGTCGAAATGTAATTATTGATCATTTGGTTTTTCATCTTTTCTTCCATATATTGTTCTATTAATTATTGTTCTTACTGCATTAATGTGTTTCAATGTTACAATGCATATCTAAAAAGTCCGGTTTCAACTCAAAAGAGCAAGAAATTGGAAAGTTGTGAATTGATAGGGATATGATCTTTTCTTGGTTTGGGAAAATTGAGATTTGATTTACTGCACGTAATACACTAAAGTCGTATTAGGCAATACGGAATCGATTTTGTATGGTTAGAGCATGAATTTCTTCTTATAGCAGAAATGTAGGTGGAAGGTTCATGATTCTGTTGGGTTAAATACGAGAGTTTTAATCCACGAGTACAATTCTTGACTAGCAACCGAAGGAGAGATTAATCAAATTATATCGATAAATTATTTCTCTACATGTTCATTTTAGCCTCAGCATTCTTATCACTATAGTTCAGACTCAAATTGTATATTCATTTTAGATTTAGTATAAATTAGGAAACAAAATCTCAAAATCTTTTGTACACTGTTGTCTGCATTTTTAGAGTTAATGTTTATTGACACTTGATTAGATTGTTACCTTAGTCCAGTCCCTGTGGGATCAATACTTGGCTTGCTTGAACCATTTTACTACTTGTTCGACCACGTGCACTTGCGTGTAGTCATCCAAAAGGACGCGAACAGTCGTATTGACCCCATCAACAAATTTTCAAATCAAGTCTAGTGCCTCACCACGACTCACCTCACGACTCGTGGTCTTCCCCACGGGTCATAGAACTACTCCTTCTGTGACCTGGTGCAGAATTTTCAGATTTCTCCATTTCAACTCATGAGTCTGATCTTTGTGCTTTCGGGGTATTATAAAACCCCTAAACATGCAAGCCTATGGACATCCTTCATCAACTCCTTTCTCCCATCCTTGACATGAGAGACACTCTCTATGGACAACCTACTAAGAGCATCTACCACTATATTGGCCTTGCTCGAATGATAAAGGAAGCTCACTCGAATGATAAAGGATAGCTTACTAGGCATCTCCGTTCTCGCGAATTTAGGTCTTTCTAAGTAAACATGTACTGAAGGATCTTGTGGTCCGTGAATACATTCACATGAACTCCATACAAGTAGTTCCTCCAAATCATCAAAGCAAACACTATAGCTGCTGATTCTAAATCATGCATCGGATAATTCTACTCATGAGTTTTAAACTGTCTTGAGGCATACATAATGATCTTACAATATTTCATCAACACATAACCAAGACAAATCCTAGAGGCATCACAATACATAAAAAAACCTATTCATGCCCTCTGGTACGGTTAGTATTGGGGCTGATGTGAGTTGAGTCTTTAACTCCTTAAAACTCTTCTCACAAGGAACTCTTATTACTAGTTCAAAACATGGAACATAGTAAAAATGGCACACTCACTCTCATAAATGATGTTTCAAACACACGCAACATACCATTGACATGCCTCTCATGTATAGAAAAATTACTTAGTCACTTCAAAAATAGTATGTCATGACTTGAGTTTACACCCTAGCCGTAACATGGAACAAGAAACCCCTAAAGGCTCCAAGTCGACCCATGGCATAAACATAGCATATCACTTAGCAATAGACACAACCATCAACATAAATAAGCGGAAGCTAACTGCAAGGGTCTAATAGAAACCATAAGTACAATTGTAACAACAGTTTGATACAATGCTGAATCTATCTAGACAAGTCTGAAAGCCTTCTACTAAACTAATGAGTTGCAGGGACAAGCCCCCCAGCTAACTCCTAATATCTGAAAATTGAAACATAAAGAAAATATAAATACAAATCACGTCCTCGGTAGATGAGGACTCACCACTAGCAGCCGAGAGTGAATGAAGCGTATATAACAACGAGGCTGAGTCTGGAGACCTGAATCTATATCATGAAATGATATAGCACATAAAGGAGTGCGGTCAGTACTTGGAATGTACTTAGTATACGACAAGCGTAAATAAACTAAAACATGCAACTATACAAGTGTTACACCCCATAAATTCTTGACATGTAGATGGCCTATTCGCATGTTGGTTAAGAGTTTTAGAATGCCATACATGCTAGAAAAAGGCCAGGGGAAAGACCGGATGAGCGTTGCATCGAACCATCGCAGGAGGAGGCCGGGCAGACCCCTCCGCAATGGCAGCGTGCCACGGAGGAAGCCCCTCTGCGATGTCCAACGTGCCACAGAGGGGGTGTCCAGGCCTAAGTATATAAAGCCTCACTTCGGTTTTTATTTCATTTTCCCACTTTTAATTTTCAGAAAACGATCTGAGAGAAGAGGGAGACGAGTGTTTAATATAAATTTCATCCGATTACGTCGTCAAACGCAGTCCAAACTCAAATTAACTCCTGATACCGAAGTATAAGGCTGAAGAGAACATTCCTGCGGAGTTAGTTTCGTGAATTTCAGCTGGAAAATCGTCGTCCTACCGAGCTAAGGTAAGTGGAATTGCTCCAAATTAGTGTCAATATACTCCTAGCCCTAAAGTGATTATTTCTCCCTTCTGGACTTCCGAGAAATTGCGAGTTCTTGGCTGTTTTTCAATAAGTCAAAGTTTGGGCTATATATATATTCAAAGTAGTATTTTCTTCCAGAATATCGATGAATTTAGTTCTAATTGCTATGAAAAGTGCAGTTAGAAGAAATAGCTGAAAATTAGTCGAGTTACGCAAGATACTCAGGAAGTTAACGGGCAAGGTATGTTAAGCCAGTTTCTTCTGCAAGCTAGCAGTTCCGGTATAGTCTAATAGTTCAGGTACCAGTAGAATGTTTTAGAAGCCGCATATTATGTATAGTATGAATTTTAGTATAACATTAGAACCATCATGTTATGTGTAGCATGAAACTTACTAACACGATATAAATTCCAATAGGAACTTTCAGAAATAGTAGAACATGTCTAGTAAAAAATTTAGTAAAATATGTCAAGACATTATCGCGTTCAACCGAAACTTAGTAAAGCAATATAAGTTGCCGTAAAATATTCAAGAAATAGAATAGTAGCTTAATATGACTTCTAGAAAGAATGTTAGAAATAGTAAATCATATCTACCATGAAACGTAGTTACACAACATGATTCTCAGCAAAAATATTATATCTTGTCTCAGTATCAGATTCAGCACAGCATGATAAAAATTATATAGATACCATTATCAGTTTCAACATATAATTTATATATTCACATTACTATCATTATCTTATGCATGTTTTATATACATACACATTGTTATCATTAGCTTCAACATGGAGTATACGCAGTTAGTATTACTAGTTGAAACCTGACTGTATTGTTTTGGGCTGGATTACCTAGAATTCATGGCTGCCCCAGGGTTAAAAACTGTATCGAATAGTCCGCCAGAGGGAGAGGATACGTCTCTCTACGGAGTGGCATGCCGTCCCCTAGGGAACGAAGATGGGATGCCAGTTTCCCCATATGTTGCCTTGGTCGGCTTTTATACACCCCCGTCGAGCGGGTACGCCCGTGGTGTTGATTCAGGAGTTCTCCAGACTAAGGTACAGTTATAGTCAGGGGCTCAGCAGGCCCAAGTGCATACCCAGAGGACCGGAAGGATGCTTATAGTTATTAGGGGAGATGGGATGACCGGGGTAGGGGTATAGATTGCATGTTGGTTGTACCTCCCGGCTTATGGGGGTCGGGTAAGGTTTATGTGTGCTATGCTATGTTATGTTATGTTATATTATGCCATGTTACGTTAGATATGAATAGATCGACAGTAGAACGCTACATTTCTAGGTATGACTCCTACTCCTTTCAGCATAGTTGAGGACAGTCTTAAACTCATTCTTTCAGTTACTTACAGTCTATTTCTTTCTATTCCAGTTTTATCAGTTATATTGCTTATCTTCAGTTATTTTCCAGTTGTTGCTTTGCATACTAAGTACCAGTGGTACTGACGCCCGTTTGGGGCGCTGCATTACTTGCCTGCAGGTACTAATAGACGAGGAGCCGATCCCTCGTGATTCCAACCAGCACACAGATTCATCAACTCCAGTCATCTGGAGCTAGATAGCCAGAGGTTTATCCCTTTTCTTTTATTGTACAGTATGGGTAGTCCGGGCCCTGTCCCGACCATATTACCAATATTCTTAGAGGCTTACAGATTGAATATTCCCTATGGTTAGCTATAGGCCTAGTCGGCCGGAGGCTATATTTACAGCCGTTATATAGCCCGTCGTTTTCTTGAATCCAGAGTTAGAGCCAACCTGACACTAAAAGTGCTTAGGCTCAACTAGTCCAGCAGTTCAGGTCCCAGTAGGGCACCAGGTGCCATTCATTCCACCCAAGGCGGAGCGTGACAACAAGAAGGAACTAAACTAGATACATCGACATGAAACTACACTGGAATTCCACAACCCTACCTAAGATACATATATATACCATTAAGCTTTTATTTGAAAACATTTATTGAAGTATAATCAAACTGATGCATAACGGTCATGTGATGTACGTTTATCGAGAACTGAAGCTGTAACTGATATCATACACTATATTGACTATCTATTGATTATTGAATTTGAATCTGGCTTAACTGCTTTTAACTGAAATCTGAAATTATACGGAGCTGAGATGAACTAATATTGAAGACTAAGGGAGACATTATCGGCTATGGTGAGTCCCTGACTAACTGAGGGAAACATTCTCTGCTATGGAGCGTCCCCGACTGACTAAGGGAAACATTCTCAGCTATGGAGAGTCCATGAATGACTGAGGGAAACATTCTCTGCTATGGAGGGTCCCTGACTGATTAAGGGAAACATTCTCGGCTATGGAGAGTCCTTGACTGACTGAGGGAAACATTCTCAACTATGGAGCGTCCCTGACTAATTAAGGGAAACATTTTCAGCTATGGAGAGTCCCTGAATTACTAAGGGAAACATTCTTAGCTATGGAGAGTCCAGTTAACTAGAATAGGGAAGTCACTGGTCTGACATTATTTGTTTAGTGTAAGTCACTTCATCTAATCATAGACATAAGCATTAAACTGTTTACATCATATTAAATATCATACTTGGCATGCCCCAAAACTGGGGTAGGGCGCAACTGGCACTCGATTCATGATTGATCGAGAAGCCGGCTATATGACATCTGTAACTATAACACTTAGGCCATCCA